>JACYXH010000685.1:600000-617500 GCA_026745465.1 Lota lota | reverse complement strand
GAATACGAGCTGGAGAGGGGTTAGGAGAGGGTAAAGAACGCAACCGTGTGTGACTTTTCAAAGGCTCCATTGAACAAAGGCAAATTTCTTCATTTTTTAGGAACAAACTTGGGAGGAATTATTATTCTCTTGAAAGGTTGGTAGTCCTACTTTTATTTTGGCAGGAAACAGACCTTTGTTACAAAGATAGGTTTCCCGTTTACAAACATGGTTGGCTGTGCGCGCAGCCAAGGGGCAATAAACCGTTTTGTTGCTGTAAACTAATGTGGTCTTATTTGCGACAACAGCATTGTAATCAATGTATAAACAGCATTGTATTGCATTTTTCTTGTGAAGCCTGATAATGGAATGATAAAACGCGATTTCCAGAAGTGAATGTGTTGGTTTGAATGGCAGAATTTGCCCTCTTGTAATTGTAAGAAATGTATGAAGGCTGGCTTTAGTTAACTAAGTAACAACGATTTTTATGATTTATGTACTTGCCTTTCGAAGTTTAGTTTAGTTATTTTGACAATATCAACGATGATCATTGCCTATTTTAAACATTCAATGACATGTTTGGCAGTTTGACAGTTATCAATTTGTCTATCAGTGGAGGCAGGCTTTACTTTATCCATAAGTAGGCCCATTCGTGAGACATTCAAAAAGTCATTCTATATAACTTTTAAACAAACAAGAGTTCAGATAAACCCTCATCTAGATCATTTGTTTGGACGACAGAATCAGGTCTAGTGTTAGGCTAGTGTTTTGTGCATTTTGCCCTATGTTGGTCATGTCCCATACCCTCCATATTTGGCTTATTATTTGGCATTTAAAGATTATCCAATAACTTTCGAAAAATAAGAGATATAGACATCCATCCTCCTCTGAATCCACATGCATCACATCCACAGCCGCAGCACCATGTCAATCGAACAATGCCAATATCCCATCTACTGAAAGCCCCAGTCAGCCCAGTGATACCAATTTCAAATATCAATGCCCTAAATATGACAAAATAGAAACAACTGACGGAATAACAATAAGGCTATTATACACCGTTTACGTTAAGCTATGTTTCAAAACATTTGTAACAAATTATGATTTTAATAAGTGATGCGAAGCGTAGAGCCTGGTGTATCTACCAAAGAAAATGTAGTACGTTCATACAAATCATTAGATTACGACTCCAATCCGCCCTTTAAAGAATTGCATCCATAACTGTCTTCTGTTTATATTAAAGGGAGTGAACCCCATGGTATGTTAAACATTTTCTATCCCTGGCTTTTTGCGCTTAGTGCAGTTAACGGCACAACAAATCCTTGCCATCTTGACGGTTGTCTTTCTGTTTATGCTTTCTGTCCCCTGGTTTTGCACACCTCTCTGCTGAGACAAAAAACGTCTACTTTATTCTTTTTTTTTATTACCTAGAATCCCCCTGATCTCTGAAATGAACAGACATCATCTTGCATTGGGATAAACCAAATTATCGTGTAATGTAAGATGTCTGTGATTGGCGTACACTGACAGCAGTGTTAGTGGAAACACATCATGTCGTGGTAAGACCCTTTCTTGCTTCCCTTTAATTTTCTCACACACACTCGCATGCGGCACACTCTGTCAATCTGTCTTTCCGGCTGCTCTTTATGTTCTGTGCACGTTATAGCAAGAGGAGGAGGAGGATCAGGGATTTAATGAGGGAAGGAAGCACAAACAATGGGCTAAAGAAGAGGGTGGGGGAAAATGAGAAGGGAAAATGGTGAAGAAAGAAAATATGGTGAATAATGTGTATTGCTGGTGTCCTAATGCTTTTCTGTTTAATACTGGACTAAATCCCCCAACTTCTCGTAGAACTTCAACAATTTCGCAGTTGAGTAATCTTCAGATTTAATAACCTTAAGCTTCCCTAGCTCTATAAATCTGACGTTCTTACGCCTCGCCCCACACCCCCCCATCCATCCATCCCCCTCCTGCCCTACATCCTCCCTTCTTCCCTCCTTCGTTCGGAGCCTCTGTGCATTTTATCTCCATAATAGCACAAAGCAGCGCACGGCGCCTCGCTGCTGGAGATAAGGGAAACTCCTGCCCATATTTTAATAGCTTCGCTCAGCTATCTCTGCCTACCAACTCCTCTGAGCTGCCAGCCAAGCGCTCACCTTGGACCCAACGCCCAGAGGAGAATACCACTGGAAGACGTCATGCACATGTGGGTGGGGTTGTGTGTGTGTGTGTGTGTGCTTGTCGTGTAAGTTTGTGACAACACAAACGCGGCTGCTGTTGAGAATGTTTGTGTGTTGGCTTATTCATCTGTGTATGTCAGTGCATGGGTGTGTGTGTGTGATTGCGTGTGTAAGTGCATTTGTGCGTCAGCGTGTGTGTGCGTGTGTGTGTGCGTGCGTGCGTGTGTGTGTGTGTGTCTGGACGTGTGTGTGTATGTATGTAATATAATGGGTTTGCTTCTGTTTGTTAGTCTCTGTGTCTGTGTTTGTGGATTTGTGTGTGTGAACACTTGGAGAGATGAGGGCCTCTGTATTTACTGTAAACTGCCTAAAACCTTTTGTGTAGTGCAACAACGAAAGTGGACAATAAGTACATTTGTCAGCAGTCACCATCATACAGTAATGCATTCATGTACACTGCAGCTATAAAATAAAAATTTCAGCCACATGTCAATCCGAATGAAGACCAATTAAACTTTCTAATAGTTAGCTGCCTATGTATACTGTAGCAGCCATTGATTCAATTCACGTATGATAATTAGCCCTTCAAAGAAAGTTATTTCAAATATTAGTTTCACTGTCAGAAACCCATGATTCCATAATACGTTATTTTTTTATTTTTTATATGTTTGCCTGCCAGAAATGAGGTTTTGCTCACACAAAAGACCACGTTTTCTAATGACTTTAAATCCATCAAGTCAATAACCGGTAATATTAGCTTCTTCTGACACTACCATTCTTAATCCTTCTGGGGGGGATTTTTTCCCCCCAAAAGAGGAAGAAGATCAATTCCATGACACCAAAACGTGGGCTGCTGCTCCACTCTGATAGGCTGGTTGCCAAACCAGTTTGGCGCTCTGTGGCGCTCTCAACTGTGATGTCACCGGAGTGTAACCACGAATTCGCTTGGATCACTGACACAAACACTGTGTGAGTGTATGTGTTTGTGTGTGTGTGCGTGCGTGTGTGTGTGTGTGTATTTGTATGTGCTTGTGTATTAGAAAGCTATAAATAGGGATTTAGAGTGTTTTGTATGTGTGTGTTTTCATGTGTTTATTTGTTAGTTAGTGTGTGTGTGTGTGTGTGTGTGTGTGTGTGTGTGTGTTTATGTCTATTAGTCCCTGCATTTTATGTTTGTTTGTTAAAAATAAAACCATAAACAATAAAACCAAGAGGGGGCTGGCTTTCAACTGCAGCTTAGACACGATTTAAAAAGACCACCCATAACTTAAGATAATATTGTAGTGAGATGTACAGACACAGAAAGTAACACACGAGCACACACACGCACTCACATGGCAATGCGCACGGACACACACAATGGAGGATGTTAAAGGAAAATGGGGGTGGCTGGGAAAGGATTATAAATCTTGTCATTTTGCAGTTTTCAGCTTTCATAAACCCCCCTCCACAATTACCCTCCCACCCCTAACCCTACCCCCCTCTCTGCCTCTGACTGTACCGCTATCTGCAGGGTTTGGCAGAGGGCCGTGACAGGTTTGGGCTAGAGAGGCGGATTTGCCTGTAAGTCACACAACCTGTTTGTACCAGCCTGGATGCTCTGTTTTCAGCTCTGCATCCGTCTGAGATGTGACAAGATCTGAATGATTGTTAGCCTCTTTCTTTCTTTCTTTCTTTCTTTCTTTCTTTCTTTCTTTCTTTCTTTCTTTCTTTCTTTCTTTCTTTCTTTCTTTCTTTCTTTCTTTCTTTCTTTCTTTCTTTCTTTCTTTCTTTCTTTCTTTCTTTCTTTCTCTCTATCGCTCTATCTCTTTTTCTCTCTCTCTCTTTCTCTCTGATTCTCATTTACTCTCTGTCTCGTCTATTGTCTCTCTGAAAATGTTCTAGGCAGCTGGCTGGTTCAGGAAAAGGTAGCAGTCAGTCAGAGGGAGAGAAAAAAAGAAAGAGAGAGGGAGAGAGAGAGGTGAGAGAGAGAGGGGGGAGAGAGAGAGATAGAGAAAGACAGAGAGAGAGAGAGAGAGAGAGAGAGAGAGAGAGAGAGAGAGAGAGAGAGAGAGAGAGAGAGAGAGAGAGAGAGAGAGAGAGAGAGAGAGAGAGAGAGAGAGAGAGAGAGAGAGAGAGAGAGAGAGAGAGAGAGAGAGAGAGAGACTGTGTTGGTATAGGACAATCTCCCCCGATGGACCTTACTGTATGATAGACTGAGTCTGTCTAATCTCCAATTTCTCCCACCTAGTCCTCAGGGTTGCTAAGCCTGTTTGATAAGATCTGAATGAGGGGATGCCGGTCTATCTCAAACGCCCGTCCTGTCTTGATTTGCTCTAATCCTACGTCTTATTTCCACAAAGCGGGGCGGCAGCCATAGCAGTGTTCCGGTCTGAAGTTTTGTCTCGTTTTAATTGACTTGTTTCATTTAAAAATAAAATGCCTTGTGTTTGTATACTGCATATGGCAGATGGCCAGCCAGGTTCAAGTGGTCCCAGTGAACTGTTTATACACTACTTTAAGAGCAGGCGAATGAGCCATAGAGTAGGCCTTGCAACATTAAGCTTGTATGATGTTGGGAGTTTGTGTGAGTCTGTGTTTAGTCCACATAGTTTGAGACATTCAGCAGAGCACATGGGATCCACTACCACTCAGCAGGGGAGCTTTGGTCTAATCCCAATGTGTTGACTTTGCGACTGGAGCCCTTGAGACTCTTGTTGTAAAAGGACATGGACTCACTCATTGTTCACCGTAAAATGTGACACCACCTCTATTAACTCTACAGTCTCTCTGTCTTATTTAAACCATATGTAAGCTCAATGAGAAGGTTTGTGTTTTTTTATATGAGGACTGGCTAATTACTGCTGGATGCTCCCCTCACAGGCAGGCCAACGCTGTATAGTCTCACCATGGCAGACAAGCTCATATCTGGTTTCCAGCCCAGGCGCTGTATATTTCCCCCCCATAAGTTTGGCTATAGCATAGTATATCTTCTGGAGCCGGGATGACATGAAGGACAAAGCCTAGTTTACGATGACAGCCACGTTACCTAAGGGCTGTGCCGCGTTAGCTAAGGGTTGTGGCGCGTTAGCTAAGGGTTGTGTCCTGTTAGCTAAGGGATTTGCCACATTAGCTAAGGGCTGTGGTGTGTTAGCTAAGGGATGTGGCACTTTAGCTAAGGGCTATGACCCGCCAGCGCTAACAAGACGGATGGCCGAACGACACACTAGCAAGGACTACATATGAAAGCACTATTCTGCACATATGGCACATTAGCCGGTTTTGCCTGTTTGTTTTTACGGCTGGTTTAATCTTTTTTAATCCGTCAGAAAATCAATTTGCCCATGTCGCTGCCAAGTTAGCGACTGGAACACTCCATCACACATCCGGGGGGGGCGGGGTGTCTGCCTGGACAGGGCTCCGAGCTGGATGCTAGTCACCGGAAAATATGGCTGATGGAAAGATTAATAGATGTTTCTGGAAGGATGGCATTCAGACAGGCTGAGCGCTCGCCCCATTTACAGTCATGATTTCAAAACAAAGTGCTACTTTTTTTTATGAATACAATTATACATACCCAACCATGACAGAAGTGCCACTACAAGCTATATGTTGAAATGGGGGTGCTCAGCAAAGTCCCTTACTATGGTGGGAACCTACAGTTAATATTTAACCTGGGCATCAACACACATCAAACTATTCTGTCTTGTAGAGCAATGATTTATATTTTAAGCTTGCTATGTAATTAATAATTCCTCAGCAAGTGTAGAAGAAGAAGAGTCAAGCTTATAATCGAGGAGTAGAATGCATTGGGCAAGCACAATGCAAGACTTCATCAGTTACGTCTTGATCTACGTTGAACTGGGTTTTATATTGAACTGAACGTCTGAAACGTTTCTATACATTTCAACAAGCATAATGAATTGAATTTTGTGGAGAGTAAATTGTATATGCGCTATGCGTCATAAATATATTCCAACCCTTACAATAATCCAATTTACAATGCATATAAGATTGTTTTTGATGTTCTTAAAGTTGTATTATTTAAAAACATAAATTCAAATTATACTATTGTAACCTAAAGTTGTTGTTACAGAAAAAGTAATCAATTTCACATAGTTATTAACTCTAAATAAGAGGGACTAGAACATATAGCCTCTCACACAGATAGTCTGTGCAAAGTCTGCATATTCTGGGGCCACTGCCATTGGATTCTTGTGGAGAGGAGTAGACTCAGTGATACAGAGGCACAGGGCATCTGGGAGATACAGTAAGCTGCAACACATTTATAGCACAGCGTTTAAAACCACTCTCTTATTATCCAGTATTCAGAAGAGAGAGAGAAAAACTGCACAGTAAGTCCTGTAATTCCTCCAAAGGGCCGGGGCCCACAAAAAAGCTAATTTGACAGAACAAGTATAAGACTTTTTTTTCCAAAATAATAATTATGGGATTTAGCGGCAGAAGAACAGGGGATACCTGGGATAAAGCAGGGGTTTGGCTGAAGCCATTAGAGCACTGCTATGGGATTATTAACACAGCCAGGAGTCACTGGGCCTGATAAATACTCCTATGAAGACATTGCTGGGGCAGTGAAATGTGCCGTTTCCACTCATGACAGCAGGGCCAATGCCTTGGAAAGGTAAGATATGGAAGAAAAAAAAACATTAAAGTTACATGCAATTTATTTGTCGGCTTAGGAGGGGGAAAAGAAAGAAAAGAAAAATCTATCTTGTAAAGTAGAATTTTTTTTTCAAAGCAGGAAAGCTATTTTCTCCTTGAGCTGTTCGGAAAGGGAATACGCCTTATTAGTCCCCGCGATACACACAGCGTTATTTGGTTATGCACTGAAGCCTAAAACAGAGTCGCTGTTTAAGCCCCCCTTCGTCCCTCCATTCTACTGAGTGATTACCTCTGTCAGACCTTCAACCAAGCAAGATGCTTCCTCTCCTCCTCATCCTCCTCTCCCTCCCTCCCTCCCTCCCTCCCTATCCTTCTCTTTCTCCCCTCCTCTTGCTGTGTCGAAATTGCAAATACACACATGCTTATGCACACACACACACACGCACACACACACACACACACTTTGCGTGTACAAACAATATCCATTCAGTTCACAGGCAAACACGAATTGAGTTCCATACATGAATTTGATCTCTCTCTCTCGCTCTCTCTCTCACACACACACACACACACACACACGCACGCATGCACACACACACACAAAACACCTGTCTCCCTGGAATCCCTGAGAGGGCTGTGCTTGCCTCTCTGCCACACCTCAATGTGCAGTAATTCTAGAGAAGGGCCTCTTTAAGATTCATGGCTATAAAATCCAGCCACAAACTGAGCCAATAACCGTCGGCTGAGGGCACTGGGATGGATCTAGCTAGCTCTGAGCAAGGCAGCATTCGCAAGCCATTAGTCGAACACTCAGATCTTTAGACAACAGGAAGGGAGCTGTCAATGAAAATGGCTGTTAGGTTCTTTGTGATGCAAATGGAATAAATGAGAGGGAGTGGGATTGGGGTTCCCAAGCGAAGCCGTTTGTGGAATGAATGAAAATGAACAAAAGTGAAGTAGCTAACTTAGCACAGTGAACAAGTTGTGCTCTTTAAGTCGGAGACAGCTGGCCTTTCATTTCTCTGCCACCTCAGGCATGCTCCCTCATCAACACTTTTTTTTTTACAACTCAACAACTCTGAGAATGAAAACAAAAATAGTAAACGTGAAATGGCAATGATGAAATGATGAAAAGGCAACAGATGTTCCAATTTAGTATTTTCCTTAAAGCTACTTGTGAGTTGAAATGAGACCCATTCAATATAGGCCTACTGGATAGAGGGGCAATGATACACTGGAAGGTAGTTATGTCCGTTAGAAGACGTGTATTTTATTTGACAAAAGTTATGATAAACCCTGGTAGTTGAACAACAAAATAATTAGCATAACATATATAGCATTTGACACGTGGTAAGATCAGTTTGACCATTTATGTGATAATTGTTACAATTTTACACATTTCTTTCCTGTCACTAGAGGGCAGAACCTACGTTACTAAGCAACCAGTTAGAAACCGAAAACTGTCCTACCTATCTCTTGCTAAAAACAAATGTACATCCACTGCAAATCTTTCTCTCTTCTGCTATCTCTCTCTTTACAAATCTCAAATCGTATCTACAGCTCTTATTAGAGAAACATTTATAAAGGTGAATATAAAGTAGTACCTATTCACCAGAGTAAAAAAATGAAGCCATGAAAAAAAAGCACCTATTGAAAAACAAATTTGAAAGAAAAAGCACCTGTTGATACGAAATGTCAATTTCCAACAACATTGGACTTGAAGGGCAAACCGATATTGATTTGTGCACTGATGAGATGATAACATTATCACATGAACAACCTGAGGGACTACCAACATGCCACCTTCATCCATTCGCAAGTTTCTTTCCACTGACTCCGGCAAAACACGTTTCATTTCACTGCAGGGAGATTTTTTTGTTGGGGATTCAGTGGTTATGCTCTGTGTCAGGGCCCCAGGGCTGAGAGAGAGAGAGAGAGAGAGAGAGAGAGAGAGAGAATCTTGACAAGACAGGAGAGAGACAACAAATAGAAGAAATTACCCCAGACCACAATAATCAGCTGATTTTCATGATGTCATCGGTGAGTCACCAGTGACAATCAACACCCTGACATAAACAGAAGACAAAACAAGTACACCATTCTCCACTGTGATGCAAACAACCAAGCACAGTCTTATGTTAAAACAACAGACACCTGTGCCTTTCGCTGGACCTGCCGCTGCTGTGTTATGTGATGTCATGAATCACTTGAGTGTTATTACAATAGACTATGATCTGATGGATGTGAAGTAAAACAAAATCACTGGAAAATTAATTGGAAAAGAGATGAAAGCACTGCAGCCAGCGTTGATCGATATACATCCAATATTTCTTCCTTTTTTCTATCATGGAGGAATGCTTCAAATACTGAACTCATTTTAGTCATCTGTATTGCCCCTTCACTTTCCAGCAGCAGTACTCACACAAGCGATACATTTCCTCCTCCATTCATATGTTGATCGCACTCTCCACATTCTGCACTCTGCAGATTTATTCAATAGCATGAACTGAAATCCCGTCACACTTTTGACTTGCATTAAAAGGACAAGTGTGAGGGAGAGTTCTGCACAGGATGTGACAGAGTGTAGAGCCTGTCTGTTTCTATAGGGATCATGGCAGGGGTAAATCAAGGGGACAGGGAAAAAATAAGCTTATGGAGTCACTTTCCATTGGTAACCTTTAATTTGTACAGAGATAAATGGAAGAAAATAAACGGGCCGTTAGCCAAACGGTTTAAGCAGTTAGGTCTTCTATGACTATATCGCTCCACTCACTCCTCGCAATTTGTGGGTCACGTTCCGCTGTCAAACACCACTTTCCAGTCATTACGAAGGCCTCCATGTAACCCCTCAGTTGGACTTGGTGTTTTGGTACATTGAAATAAAGTGTCAGCTCTCTTGCAAGTCCTCAGAGAGAAACTTAGTGGAAATGTCCTTCACACTGATCCCACCACCACCAGCGCCTTCACACGACCCACACTAGAAAGCACAAAAAGCTTATGTTTATGATTTCTTTACTATTGCACAGTAATAGTGAACATACTACTACGTAGTAACAGTAAACAATAGTAGTCGTGCGTCTAGTAGTCTTTATACGTGCTTTTGAACTGATTGTGGTCCCAGAGGAGCTGACTATGGCTTTAAGAGGAGGATCATTTGTGAGACTGATGAATCAGCACCGCATTCAGCAGCCAAGCAGATGTTGTTCTCCTCCTGTTAGCAGAGAAATGCCTACAGTGTCCTGCATGGGACATTTGGCACCCCGATGTCTGTCATTATTCATTGTGCGAAGGGTTTCCAATAACCAGGGCGGACGCGGGGCATCTTCCAAGCACATTATCCACAGGGACATGCGCGCGTAATGCATGGTGGTGCCATGCGACGTGCCATGCGGCCGCTGACGCAGCGCAGCATGGCCGTGTCCGGACAGCCGCTCAATCGCTGCGGGGGAAACGGAAGGAACGGTCCATCAAGAGATCCACTCCATCTACACCCCTGGATGTTCAGCCACCACGGGCTGGGGGCAGAAAGTAGGACCAAGGCCTCCTGAAGGTGAAGGACATTATTAGCAGGGAAGTAGAAGGGGAGACATGGAAAAGCATTGCTGCAGTTGCCTTGTCGGAATCTGGTAAAAAGAAGACCGACTAAAATGAAAAGGGGAAAGGTATGGGGTTGTTTATCAGTTCCTTTGTGTGGGAGTCCACGCAAAGAGGGCCTTAACTGATTTACTTAATTGCAGAAGATGCAGAACACTCAGCCAGGTACATAAAATGGTCATTTTATACTTTTCTTTATCCAGTGAAACGCAGTGGTTTAGGTGAGTGTCGCGGAATTGCAGCAGGTGACATGAAAGGCAAAAATAATACCCAGAATGAATGTTTCAGTTCTTTAACCCAGGAGCTATCTCATGGGAATATATAAATACATGCCTTTCAAGTGTTCAAAGTAAAGGAGGAGGGCATGCCAGAGTGCCATTAGCATTCAGTAAGGTGCAGATTCTACAGTCTAATGTAGATATGAGGCATTCAGCTGACAATTTTATCACAGCAAATGAAAAGGCAAGCAATCATAGTAGAGACTTAAAATCTCAGATTATCTCAATTTCAGAGGAACAGATAATGGCAATGTTGTTGCCATTACATTCAGCTCTCGTAGACCTATGCTATTATAATGAATCTGAGCTGAACTTTTTCAATGGGAAAGCTGTTGAAGTCAGACAGCGTGGATCTTAGAGTAGTATTATTATTTAAAACCCGGATACAACCCGGAATAATTGAAAGGAAAATTTACTCAGTCTTACGAATGTCCATTCATGGTCTACCCATTGCTGCTCATTGTCCTCAACCCATGTGCTGTTGAAAGCATGAACCGAGGGAGTCTTACCACAGCCTCACATAAACAGAGCGTCCCACTTGAAATCAATGGATTTCACTGCAACTTTGGCCCAGCTAAAGGTTGTGGTGCCCGCAGGCTCTCATTATGGCCCTCATTGCCTTGAGGAGATGGTATCCTTCTCCTTGATCCTGCTGACCCTAAAAGGAAAGACAGAGGCCTCTTTAGGCCCATACATCACTTGCCTTGTGTCCACAGGGTGAATTCCCTTCTCTTGGGTGAGACCATTGTTACAACCAGGTGGCAGCCACAATGGGAGTCCCCATATGGTGAAAGCCCGTATACATAAGTACTATATTTCTTAGAAATGGTATTATAGGCGTTTAATGTGTCATCCGTGTAGTCAGGGGTGACACACATATGTATGAGTGGAAAGTGTGCCTTGGGGATGTGATGTATGATGTAAACACCCCATAAAACTAAACATAGGACTTAGTCCAAACGGCAAAACAAAAACCCAAACCATGAAGTATAAAACAAAAACAAAAGCCAACCAGGCTTTTGTTTTGTTTTTGTAATGGTTTTGGTGCTACCTGTGAGAGAGAGACTCCACTGATGTGGAACTCGCCATATGAAGCTTGTAGGCCCAACCTGCACAGGTGCACCACATCAGCTGACGACCATCTCAGCTCCACCCACCTGCTGGCTGCTCCAGTTGGACCAGCACAGGGGAACCAGCAGACAGAAAGAGAGAGAGAGAGAGAGAGAGAGAGAGAGAGAGAGAGAGTGAGAGAGAAGAGAAAAGAAAAGAGACATTTAGCGATGTTTATTAGCATGAATGGTGTCTTTCATTTGAAAAAAATTCTCACTTACCTTGATCTTGGCTGTGCACTTCATGCTTGCATTAGGATTAATACGAGCAATACAATGAGAGATGAGTGGGTCATATTTTGAAAGTCTTTCCAGCCCATCAGCCCTCTGGTGATCATTTTTCTCAGCACAACAAAGTAGATATGAGCAGGGTAAAAATTGGCTTTTACAAAACTACATGAAGTCACTCTCTAAAATGACTTTTTATTGCTAGTGGCACACATGTTGAGCCATAAGAGACACAGTGGCGTCTACTTATCTCCCAGCACATCCCAACTGAACCTGGGGTATATCTGCTGATCAATGTGAAATTAGGAACATTCTGATTATTCATATAGTGCTGAATATTATTTGTTTACATCACGTGAACAGCTCTAAGTCTGGTGAAAGAACTACAACTATATTTCACTTGGAGACAGTTTAAAATTATTAGGAAATAAACTAAAACATTCCATAGAGATTTTTTCTTATGCTGAAAAGTTGTAATGTCTGCTCTGGAGAAGTACAAATCCTCATCTTTAAATATGTATGAAGGATAAATGTGTATCCTACAATCCAATACATTGATTCATATATAGCCAACACCCAAGTTATGTTTTGGTTCCAATTATGTGCTTATGATAAATAATAAATAAATAAACAGCCTGCCCTCTTTTGAAAATCACACAAACGTCACATCCATGCTTCACTGTAAATACCCTGTACGTACTAATGACCTCATTTATTGTAATCCTAATGGACAAATGGAGGTTCATATCTAGCAACATAACTATAGTACCCTTAATCATTCACCGTTTTCAGGACACAAAGTTATGCTGACAAGTTGAGAGTACAGAATGTGTCAAATTATCCAAAGTAATCACAAGTTTGTTCTGTAGTGGAAAATGAGTCTGAGGTGGATAATAGTGCTGATGATCCCAGGTGAAAGTAGCGAGTAAGTACAACACTTATAAAAGATAGTAATTCTTCCAAAAAATGCTTGAATTGGGTGAAAATGCTGTGAGTGACTCAGCGATGCTGAGTCACCTTCTTTTGGGCAGGAGCCTTTTATCAGCATGGATACCCTTCTCCAGAATCAGCCCCCCATTTCCTTCCCCCTCCTTCCAGAGCTTCTGTGTGCTTAATACGAGTAGGTGATGCATCTCCTCTCCATGTAGAGCACAACCTACTCAACACTTACAACCATCCTCTCTCCACCAAGCCATTAGCATTTAGCAAAATTGGAAAGCTGCAAGATTGGGGGAAGCATAGCTACTTGTACCCGAAGGCATCATTGAGCAAGATGCCCTTCCCTCTACCTGCATATATATATATAAATAAAGGTACTACTCTGTCCAGCTGTCTGAACCTTACACATGTGGTTTATGAGATGTTAACAGTTCTCGGGAGGGAAGGGTTTGACGTCGATGACTTTGTTAAAGGGGTCATATGTTTAAACATACCCTCTCCTCTATAAATATAGGATGCAATCAATCCCCAGCACCCCCCCCCCCCAGCCCTCAGGCTATGAATGTCTGCATGACATTATGGAGAGGAAGATGGAGAGATGGAGAGAGAGAGCAAACATTTCAAAATCAAGAATCCAGTGTCCTGTGTTACATTTTGTTTTACTTTGTATAGTAATGGATTTTCCAACCTCTGAGCTAATGTCACCCACTGAAAGCAAGCACATATGTGTGCACACACACACAAACGAGCACGCACATACACACACACACACAAACACGTGCAGAAGCAAACCAGAAAAGACACATAGACCCCTGACCTTTCTACACAAATCTTCCTGGCAGTAAATGGGTAAATGTCTGTGTCTTGGATGTTCCATTTATTTTCATCAGGTTATGATTAATGGTACTAAAATCCAAAGAACATCTGCATAATCCTCTCAAAGATTAACATACAATTTTGACTTTTAGGAAGAGACCGGCTAAGGAATGTTTTAACCTACAGATGGAACTTGAATGTCTTTTCAACTGGTGATTGAATACGCATTTAGCATTGATTAAAATGTGCACCCACGCACACACACACACACACACACACAAACATGCACACATGCATACACACTCACACACACACACACACACACACACATACACACGCACACATGCACACACAGAGTGGCTCAAGTCTTAAAATAGGTTCAACAATAAAAGGCTACTGTATGTGGTTCTGTTTGTGTAAATCAGAGCCATGTTTGTGCGCCTGATGAGGGGCTGATTTGGGATCAGTCCGTTTGCTTTGAAAGCAGATGGTGAGCCTGTGATTTCCTCCTGACAGGTAGCCTATAGCGTGTTCTCTTGGTTGGCCGTCGTTATTGCACATGTGCACGCGCGCACACACACACTCGCGCGTGCGCACAAACGCTGTGGAACAGCTTTAGGCTCTAATTGGGGCCCAGAAGGATTTGATAAGAGTTTGAGAGAGAGAGAGAGAGAGAGAGAGAGAGAGAGAGAGAGAGAGAGAGAGAGAGAGAAGAGAGAGAGAGAGAGAGAGAGAGAGAGAGAGAGAGAGAGAGAGAGAGAGAGAGAGAGAGAGAGAGAGAGAGAGAGAGAGAATCAGTATATGTAAAAGACGAGCTGGTCAACCATCTCATTCTGAAGAGCAGGAGAGCAGAATGCAGACGTTTGAAAAGAATCAACAAAATACCTGTCTGCCTGTCTGTTTATCTGTCTGTCTGTCCATCCATCCATCTATTTCTTTACCCATCTATCCATCTATCCATCTATCCATCTATCCATCTATCCATCTATCCATCTATCCATCTATCCATCTATCCATCTATCCATTTATCTACCCATCCATCCACCTATCCACCCATCTATCTATCACCTCCTCAGTCTGCTCTCTCCCCAGCAGTCCTCCTCAGCCACAGGCTGTTGTCTGAGCTCTGAGAGGCTTCTCAGGCCTCCTCCGGCGCGCTCCTCCTGGATCAAACCAGTGTCTTCATGACCTTATTATGGGGAGGAGAGGAGGAACCCTGGCTATTTGTTTACTGACCATATGGCCCCATTAGTGGCGTAATGACCCCAGCAGTCCCTCCAGCGCATGCGCCCAACCGCCATCTCAACGTGTGCATGTGTGCATCTGTAATAATTGAAAGCCTTCCGCAAATGAGCCCTCTGCGTGTGTGCGTGTGTGCGTGTGTATGTGTGTGTGTGTGTATGTAATGTAATGACCTTCGGGGCCCACCAGAACACTTACCACTGCCCCCAGTGGCCACTTACACTGACAAAGCTTCTCTATGCACCATTTCGCCTGGCTCAACTGGCTGGGAGCTCTTTGAGTCATATTTTAATTCACACAGAAAGAGGCAGGAAGAACACACACACACACACAGACACACACACACTCAAGCACACACACACACACACACACACTCACACAGACACACACACACACACTCAAGCACACACACACATACACACACACACACACACACTCACTCACACACACACACACACACACACACACACACACACATACGCACACATGTTGGAAAGACATTGAGTTTTTTTAGATCCGCAGAAGATCCTGTCCCATAGTGTTGGTAAGAGCAAGAATTCTGAACACCACTAGAAGGATCGTTTTCATCAGGGGCAAAAAACTGCAGGTCAGCAAGGACTGTTATTCAAAGCGTATTGTTTGAAGTGTGAATCATTTTGATTCCCATCTGCCATAGGCTCACACAGCCAAGAGAGTTTCATTTCATGGATGTCTCTCCGTTTTATTAAAAAACAGATTTTGTAAAGAAAATGCAACGTTCAGCAAAATACATAATTTAACTTGCAGAAGCAGTTCAAAGATCACATCAATTCAAGGTTAAGTTGTTTTCTTTGATGAAATGAATGTCAAATTCATGAAATATCCACACATTTCACTTTGTGAGAGAGTGTTTCTTTTACCAGAGATAATACTATAAGTTTCTCTGATTGAAATACACATTACAAACACTACAAAAGCAATAACGCAACGTTTTTATATCGTTCCATAGTTATACCTTGACAGAACTATACTACTGAATCTAGACTGCAGTGAAAGGCAGAGCTCTGACACCACAGAGCTATCCACCTCTCAACTTGTGACACGGTCACCCCATCCAAATAATAAGGTGATGCCTGCGAAGGACGAATGAATAGATTTAACATCGCAGCCGCAAAGATTAGCGGTGATTAATGAGCTGTGACGTTAGATAATAATGTCAATATTTCTCAATTCATATTCAGCTTCAGTGCCAGTCCGGCACAGGCAACACAAAGTGACTAATCACCATAATGTCATAGGCAGACTTTAATAGATGTATTAGTGCTGCGATCCCCATGGGGTGAATGGGGTTATCACTCATAAAGCACATTCATGTGCACCAAAAGAAGCACTGGCAATTAAATCAGATAGTATTGCACACTCGTTTAAGAGATTCCAAGATAGAGAAAATTGTTAAACGTATGATAATTACCAAAAAGTCTCGTAATTTGGGAATATATAAGAAAACTTTTCTATCATCCACCTGACCATCTGTAATGATGGGAGGAACAATTTGTACTTGAACTTTTGAAGAGGCATAAGGCATTTAAATTAATATCAAATAATATAATATAAACTACACCATTTCCTCTTGTTGTGAGAAAACTACTAATCCAGTTGCTTAGCAAACAAGAAGAGCTGTTCCCTAACCACACACACACAGCGGGCACACACACATACACACACACACACACAAACATATACACACACACACTTGCGGGGCAGGGAGACGATATGAAGATAATCATAGAATGTAGGAAATACTTTAGATGGCTTGGTGTGTGTGTGTGTGTGGGTGTGTGTGTGTGGTTGTTGGGGGTGGGGTGGGGGGGGGGGGGGGGGGGGCTGGGGGGGGGGTGTAGGTGTGTGGGTATGTGTAGACCAGAATCTGTTCTACCAGCAGATTAAATCCTCCTTCAGTCAATTTACTCTCATAAATTAGGGGTCCCCCATAGACTGGAACCTCCAATATCCTAACAGCTACGTCAACACTATGTGTGTGTGTGTGTGTGTGGTTGTGTCTGTGTCTATGTCTGTGTCTTTGTGTGCGTGAATCTGCCTGCATGTGTTTATCTGTTACGGTTACAACACGATTGGCCATTGTTCTTGACGCGTGTTTTAAATGATATAATGAGGTCACGCAGATGCATGCTCTTCCCTTTGTTGTGTGAGGCTCTTCTTCTTCTGCTTCCTCTCTGCCTCTCCCTCTGCCCCTGGTTCATTTCATGGCTGGCCAGCAGGAGAGCCGCGCCAGCCTCTAGCTTCCTGCTGTTTACTTTTCACACCAACTCCCTTACACTCACTCATGTACTGGCTGCGGGACAGCTTGTGGAGTGTGTGTGTGTGAGTGTGTATTTCTGTGTGTGCAGGTGTGTATGTGCATATGTGTGTTCGTTCATATGTGCATGCATTCGTGTGTCAGTGCATGTGCGCCTGTGATCATGTGTCAGCGCATGTGTGTGTGTGTGTGTGTGTATGTGTGTGTGTGTGTGCGTGTGTACGTGCGATAGTGTGT
>JACYXH010000685.1:570000-595000 GCA_026745465.1 Lota lota | reverse complement strand
GGCAGTGCGTTCCATGCCTAGAGATACAGCAGACTGCCAGTCTAAGGTGAAGGTATGTCAAGTAAAGTAGATAGGTTAACTAAGGTAAAGTAAGGTAATGTATGGTATGGTATTAAGGTAAGGTAGGTAAGGCAGGTAGGTTAGCTAAGGTAAAGTGAGGTAATGTATGGTATGGTATTAAGGTAAGGTAGGTAAGGTTAACTAAGGTAAAGTAAGGTAATGTATGGTATGGCATTAAGGTAAGGTAGGTAAGGCAGGTAGGTTAGCTAAGGTAAAGTGAGGTAATGTATGGTATGGTATTAAGGTAAGGTAGGTAAGTAGGTAGGTTAGCTAAGGTAAGGTAAGGTTAGGTTTTGGTATGGTAATAAGGTAAGGTAGGTAAGGTAAAGTAAGGTAATGTATGGTATGGAATTAAGGTAAGGTAGGTAAGTAGGTAAGTAGGTAGGTAAGTAAGGGAAGGGAAGACTACAATTAGGTATGGTAGGTATGATAAGGTAATGTAAGAGAAGGGAAAGTAAGGTAGTTAGGTATGGTAAGGTAAGGAAGGTAGGTAGGTAAGGTAAGGTAAGGTAAGGTAAGGTAAGGTAAAGTAAGGTATGGTAGGTAAGGTAAGATAAGTAAGGTAAGGTGAAGGTTTGTCAGGTAAGGTAGGTAATTAAGGTAAGGTAAGGTCAAGTTCAGTAGGTAGACAGGTAGGTAGGCAGGTTTGGTAAGGTAAGGGAAACTGAAGTATTAAAGAATATAATATAATAGAAAATACTTTAATTAATTTAATTTAATTTAATCTTTGCTTGCATTGCTGAAGTCTGCGGGCCAAACAAAAGGTGCATTAAAAAACACAACACATCACATTCAGACAGGACACATTAAGCCACATGGTGTTTTTTACTTAAAAATGTTAACTTGATGATGAGCACTGAATCAGGTTTAGATTAATAGATATAAAATGCTTTGCGCTGGGGTAGCAGGATGGCTTCAAAAAGCGCCTGTCCTTACCGATATTTAATTGCAACAAGGAAAAATTATTTTGTATAGATGTTTTTCTGTCTGCAAGGGATTCTGTACCTTTGCCCTCAGGGCAGTAACTGAAATTGAAGGTTTAAGGGATGGCTGTAGTTGATTGTTTGACTGCTTTGCCATGGTGATAGGACAGTGGGGATTGTTTGCAGCCTGTGATTGTAATGCCCAGTAACGTGAAGTATCTGTTGTACGATAGCCTGCTATATCATGCAAGGGAACAGTAGGATAACATCTTCCTGGCAGGCATCTTGTTGGTAACCTACTCCCATTGTTTAAACTATGCTGACAGAAAAGCAGCCTGTATCTTGGCTCTTTGCAAAACGCCTTCCTTCCCTCCTTCTTCCTTTGCGGACAGGATACAGGATCATATCTCACCTTCCCGTACCCACTGTGATATGTGATGGATGAGGGTCGAGCAAGCAGGTAGAAAGGTGCTGTGAGTGTCAGCAATGTACAGTGTATGATATATTTTCAACTCAATGTTATTTACAGCATATTCCTTCTACCCCATGGGTAGCCAACCCCAAAAGCCACTTCAGGTTGGATGTACAGGTGAAAACCCCAGTGTGTAGGGGGAGATTGTCTTATCATCGTTAGAGCATGGCGCCAAGGGAGAGAAAGCTTAGTGTCCCTACTGCAGATTTACCACCACCACTACAATGGTTTGGGACGGCAAGTGTCGTTGTCGCTAGCAACATAATATCCCTACAACTGTGAGGCGCAAACATGTCGTTTGGCAGAAGCGGCTCCTATATATGGCAGCCCTACAGGAGGCTGACATTCACACCATGGCGCGGGTGTGATCAGCTCTCACCTAGGCACCGGGAAGGCTGGTTTATATAGAAACTGAGAGGCAGCATCATATGGTCACACATGGCGGAGAACATGGTGAGAAACGAGGCGATATTAACCCCTTGCGACTCTTTCAACATGTTTAAAAAATCCATTACCCTCTCTCTAGCTCTCTCTCGCTCTCTGCTGTGTTGTTTTATTTTATTTTGGAAAATAAATCGTTGTTTTGTGTCTCAAGTTCTCCATTTGCAGTGCATTTACAATAAATCCTCATTGGTTCCCATTTGTGTTTTTTCTTTCTGTCCTGTCAGATCATAGGTTATAACTGACAGTGACTTGCATTTCTTACATCTACTTTGCCCTTGATTGGAGTCGCTAGTTAAGTCCCTAACAAGATAAGATAATAGACCAGCCTAGAAGGACACATCACATCCTAATAAACTACATATCCCATCCACCACCTTGCCACTGCCCTGTTGTTACTTAGCCTGATATAAAAAGGCGTATGAAAGAACTTGCGTTATTGGACAGCGGGCAAGTATTTCATCGTTTAACATCAATATTGATGAGAGAGATGCGGTCTGCTAGTTTACAGGTTAGATGCATTTGTATCCTTGTTCTATCTGACATGGCGTCCGGTCCATTTGCAGAGATCTCAGAACTGACGGCCTTGGGCATTCTCTCTCCGGAGCGGACACACTTTCCTCATCAAGATCTTACAACGAGAAGGACCTTACGTTTAAGAGACAAAGTGGCTCTTTATTGAATTTTGGATCATTTACAGGTTAGCGACAGTGCCTGTTGTGGTTCCACAGGGGGCAGTGTTATCTCACTGATGTTGCAGCCTAGCTCCACTATCACTCTCTTCTGCTATGGATGTGGGTTTCTGAGCTACTGGCTTTAGAATCAAACAATGCTTTCTGTAATAATGACTTTTATCGTTTGCATGATTTGTGTGTCTATAGATATTAATATGATCTATATCTCCTTATTCTGTTCATGTTTGAACAGAATGATGTCTCTCTGTTCATTTACAAATATTGGGGCTTTGAGAGCATGAGTCTTGTTCGTAGTTAGTAGTAGTTAGTAGTTGTAGTCCATCTCAAGACATTACGACAAACACAACCAAACTCTTAACACCTCATTTTATTGTCCCAACATTCAAAAGTACAAATAATTCAAACACAACAGTTTTATGAAAAATAAAATAAAACAAACATTTACAGCAAGATTTTTATTGTTTCCAGTTTCAGAAATGACCTAAACTAGCAAGGATAACATGAAGTCATTCATCGCAGTAATTGGATTAATAATAAGAATAAGAATACTAAGAATAATAGCAATAATAATCATAATAATCATCATTGATAATAGTTAAGTAATAACATAAGCAGGAGTAGATAGAGCCACGGTCACATGGCCCTGTGAACATATTTTTTTCCTTCTTTTTTGTCTTTAAAGATTTTGTTTATAGATTTTTCAGATAGTAAACAAACACGTCTCAGGAGGAAAAAAACAAAAACAAAAAAACAGACGAGAAGAGCCTAGTTCCTCTGTTCACCTTCCCTCCTCCACTACGGGCTGCGTTGTTCCTACCGGCAGGCCTGCCACTATAAGGCGCTACAAGGGATGGTGTGAGCCCACAGGGTTGGGCCATGGAGCGAGAGGTGACGCAGCCCCATGTTGCAAACACCCTGACATGCACACGCACAAACAGGCATTTGGAACGCCATGACATCCCTAACGATAGAGGTACACACACACACACACACACACGAAGACACAGACACACTAATGTTTCCATCGCTGCTTCTGTCTCGCACGCACACACTCACATACATACATACACACACACACACACACATACACGCACACAGGGTCTAGCCAGAACACAGGCATGCTTCGTAAGAGTTCAAAGGTCATACATGTAGGAAATCTGTTCATACGTCAGAACAACATTCTACTGGGGTCGTTGCATAATTCAAGCTCCCTCAATGCAGGTGGGGGAGCATGAAGGGGTCTAGTCGGTTGGTTGAAGTTCTGAGGTCAGAACACTAATGTGATTAGATGGCTAGAACAATGACTGGCTAATGAAGATGCTCATGTCACATGACATGGCCAATCGGATGGCCGAGGTGGGTGACACACAGGAAGTGGAACAATGGAAGCATGCGTCTGAGTGTTTCAAATGTTCGCTACACACACCTCCTTCATGTTTTCATGTCTCAACAAACAAACGAAAATCCAATTCAGTATATTTACTTCTGGAACCATTCCTCTACCTTTTTACCTTTCAAAATATATAATATATATCATATTAGAGTATATAAAATATAGAATGGGTACAATCCCTTTTCATACCTCCAGAGTACTTTGTAAATATAGCAACAACTGCAGTAAGACGCAGTTAGTTTTCAATGGTAACAGTTTCTTTACTTTTAAATATTTGTTGGTATGTCATTTGAAAACATGATGAATCATTTTAAAAATACGATTTTGACTCTTAGGTGAGTTTGACCGATTCAGTCCAGTGCAATGAATGACCCTCAAACGATAAGGGGCGTTTGCTCATTTAAAATGCAATCTGCCCAAGACTACTAGAGCTGAATGTTATATAAAATGCTTTTTTCTCTTGAAAACTGAAAATGATGCTTTCAGACCCACGTTTTGCATAAGGTTTCATCACAAAGCAGTAGTAAGTGGAGGGAGGGTGCGGACGGAGAGGCTTATAGAACTACACAAACTTATCACAGGTTTATACTGAACCAGAACGACTGTTTAGAACATTATATTAAGACTAAACTTGATTTAAAAAGATCTAAAGATTTCATTGGAACAAGACAAGAAAAAAGCAATAGCAAATTGAACTATTAACTAGGTTATGCATAGCGAGTAACTGTATCTAGTAGTAAGGGAGGAGCGCCCCAGCCCCCCCCCCCCCCCCCCCCCCCCGCCAACCCTTCAGACATTTTTTTTTTGTTTTGTGACCTTTCCGATTTTTTGGTCGTATTGTAATTTTGATATACTGGTACAAAGCACAGACGACGTACTCAAAGTTCTCTCCTCAGTGCAGTGGACTGCTGGAAGAGCCGCTCTCCCCACGCCCACGTGTTTCCCTTCAGCTCTGAAACGCCCCTCCCCCTCCCTGTACCAGAATTACGCAAATACACGAACAACGGAACAAAGAAATACGTACACGGAGACACAAATAAATAAATAGGTTAATAAATAAATAAATACAAATAAATAGAAAAATAAATAGCTTTAACATAGATCAGTAAATAAATAGATAAACAAATACGGTTGGTTATATTCTAAGCTTTTGTTCGATTTCTTTTGCCGCAGTTGTTAACTAAAAGATAACCCAAAAAAGTTTTCCCGTTTTTTTTCCACAAGCGACATGACAACAATTTAACAGGATTCCTCACATGTTTTTCTAAGGAACTTAACCACCACTTCATAATAAGTTGTCATATGAAGAAGACAAGCTCAAACAAAAGAACAGTGACAACTCAGATAGTACAGTAGATATTGTAAAACAAATGTAGACTATATATATATATATCATCTTTTTGTACACAGCAAATAAAGACACCGTTGTCATTGATCCTCCATAAGGAAACAAATATCTAGACTAACAAAACTAGCTAATCATTAAATTTTGACAAACGTTTCACGCTAAGCAAGTAACCTAAATCAGCAAGCCAAAAGTAAAGATCAAATTAAGCCAATCAAGTGATTCTTACAAGGCCCAAGTTGATCAATCTGGTTTTCAAAGAATTAGTCAAACCAGACTTCGGGGCCAACAATAAACAAATAAACAGAGAACAGCAGCTCAATTCAATGCCAACATCGAGTATTTTTTTCTTCTTTAAACAACACATAGAACAACAAACTTGGATATTTAAGATATGTGAGTAATGTAGTATAGCACCTACTGTTGATCGCTAAAAGGAAGTTCATTTCAAATGTAAGTTTACAAACGCAGAGTGAGGAAACTGATATAGATAATCTATTGAATGCTCTCTAAATGGATAGATGTGAATATATCTATTTACTGATGTCTCATATTGACAGATGACAAAAAGAGGAAACAAGTGGACAAAGGATCTTCTTCGCGCTTTGGGCTCTGGACTATAAGGTTGGTTAGGCCATGGTCAGACCCCTTTTCCTTTCCCTTTTGGGTATCGCTGTTGAATAATCACGCACTAGTATATATATGAAAAATTACCAAGATCACCTGCCTCAGTTTGTATCCCTTTTCACAAAACCTTCCTTCTACAAAATCTCGGCCAACTTGAGTTTTCCCCTAAAAACAAACGACCACTGATCCTAAAAAGTATCACGGCAGAACGAACAAGACAAGGTGGCACCCCCATATCCCGCCCTGCCCCCCTTTAGTTAGCCAGTCAAAATATTTTTCTCTTTTTCAAATCCAGATTCTTGTAAAAATTCTTCAATAATTATTATTTTAATTATCATTTACAAAAATAGATATTTTTTTCTCTCTTTATTTTTATCTTTTTCTAAACGTGTTTTTTTTTCAAGCAAAGAGATCGTCTCTTTGGCAACAGTGATATTTTTTTCATCAGGAAAGCTAACCCATCCCATCCCATTCCCCTATCTCCCTGAACCCACGTGAGGAAAGACATGTGTTTTGTTTGCGATTAGAAAACAAAAACAATGTTAGAAATTCATATTTTTCTGCATCAGTTATCGGGGACAATGCCGTCCCATCTATAATCTATAAGGGGGTGGGGCTGTGGAGAGGGAATCAAATACTTACACAAAAAATGAATGAATGGTTCACCAATTGAAAACCAAACTAAACTGAAGAGCCCCCTCCCTTTTAACCACAGGGAGGTACATAACAGTTGACGACAGTGGATCCGGATTTCAAAAAGAAAAACCAATCCTGAATCAAGACAGAGAAAAGGTTTCAATCTAAAACTCTCTTCTCTGAAATAAGGGAAGTACAGGGGGTTTGCTACTGTGTGCACAGAAGAGAAAATCATTTTCTTTAACAGCCACAACAAACAATCAAACAAACAAACAGAAAAATTACACATCAAAGAGAGAAGCCTGTTTTATCACAGGAGCTTCTGAAAACATATGGACATATTTCATCATTTCATTTTTGTAATACTTAGGCAACATTGGCTTATAGGTCCAAAGTTATAATATAAGCCATTTGTAGTTCAATTTGTTGATGATTTTCTAATCGGTTGCTCTGTGTTGGAGTTGAGTTTGGAGTTGAAGTTTGCTGTGTCGGATGGCTGTAAGAGAGTGGCAATAGAAGGTTGTGACAAAAGGGACGAGGGACAGGAAGGGTGTTCTGGGGTGGGGGGGGGGGGGGGGGGTGAGGGGTATAGGGTGAGAGGCGTTGGAAGGGGGACAGGGGAGGGGTATTTGGACTGGACCAAGTTGGGAAGGGAAGGGGGGGGGGCAAACTGGTTTCACCGGTTCACTGGCTCAAGACTTGTGCGTCTTGTTGGTCTTGAAGGAGACTTGGAGGACGCGGTCGCCCAACCTGTAGCCGTTGAGGCTGGCGATGGCCATGGCCGCCTCGTCGTAGTTCGTCATGGTGACGAAGCCGAAGCCTTTGCACTTGTTGGTGTTGAAGTCGCGGATCACCTTGACGTTGTTGACGGCGCCGAACGGCCCAAACAGCTGCCAGAGCACGCTCTCGTCGGAGTCGGGGGAGAGGTTGTACACGAAGATGCACCAGCCGGTCCCTGTGTGGCCTGGGATGTTCATGCCCACCAGGCTGGTCATGCTGTCAATGGTGATGGGGGAGAACCTGGGAGGAGAACCACAACACCGCAGAACAGACACAGAGAGGAGGAGGAGGAGAGGGAGGAGGAAGAGGAGGAGGAGAGGGAGGAGAAGAGGAAGAATGCTTTTAGTTGGTTCATTAAAATATAAGAAGTGATGGCCTACATCTCCTGTGCTTCTGTCATAGTTTGATATGGTTTAATATCTTCATGACTCTTACGGGAATCTTATGGTCTTAAAGATATAACAAAATATGCTCAAGCTGTACTAATAATATGCATAACACACATTGTTTTGGGTAAAACAACAACAAATGAATGAGTTGGATAGTGAGTGGATTGGCTGTGCGTGTGTGTCTA
Source organism: Lota lota (assembly GCA_026745465.1). Lineage (NCBI taxonomy): Eukaryota > Metazoa > Chordata > Actinopteri > Gadiformes > Lotidae > Lota > Lota lota. The sequence goes on along the minus strand of JACYXH010000685.1, from coordinate 587,054 downwards.
TATGTTTGTTTATGTACAAATGTATTCATTTGTATGTGTTCATGTTAAGCTATATTAAATCCTCACTGCTGTCCTTCGTTCTTGAATCAGAGCAGTGCATTCTGGGAAGTATTTGGGAGATGCAGAGGTAGCTCTTCCTACTCTCGCCCTCTCTCCCCCTCCACAACCCACTCTCTCTATCGTTCTGTCTCTCTCTCTCCCTCCCTCCCGTGCACTCTCTCGTCCTTTGGGAGCTAAACCGCAGGAAGTCAGTGAATTAAACCATTTTGAGAAATTCATCAAAGACCATGCACCACGCAGCCTGCTAAATCTTTTCTCATTCACCTCATAATCGTATCCTTTTTACTCGCGATGCAAGAGATTCGAATCCTCCGTTGACTTCCCTTAATTGCCTTTCCGGTTAAAGAAAAGGCAAAGGGGGGTGGAAGGGGGGTGGGGAACACTTCGCTTTGCTTTTAAGTAAAAGGTAAATTAGATAAAATGGTTCCTGTCTCGTTTGGCCGCCACCACTCTGCAGGGGCCACGACAGGCTTTATGGCGTGTGCTCTGAGAGTTCCGCTTTGCAGCAGCTGTCTCGGAGAGGGCCTTCTCAAGCAAGAGGGACGGAGGGAAGAGGGAGTGGGCTGAATGCAAATGGAAGTCCTTTACAGCTGGGTAAAACGAAAGACGAGAATGCATTTCCACTCCCTGCACAGTTGTTGTCTGCTGGATGTTTTTTGTCTTCCAATTCAGAACCCATGACGCAGTACAACACTATACTATCGTCTCCTGCCTCTCTCTCTATCTCTCTCTTGATAGCCCTCTCTGACTTCTATATATTGCTGGAGATCACTGCAACCTTCCCGGCATGACTTTGGTCTTGTACAATATACTCCCAGCGGCTGTGGTTGGGGGCTAATTGCGCACAAGCTCAGGATTGCTGACTCCACCTGGAGAGGTCTCCTGTTGTGCTGGCTGCGCCTGGGATGGACGTCAGCATCATAGTCATCATTACATATTTACGATCAAACCACACTTAAGCTTGATGAGCTGCTGGTCTTTCCCTCCTCAAAATTCAAATCCTATTGTGTGTCTTGAATCTCTCTATGCACGTTTCCTTTGTACTGCTGAGAGGGGCTTTGCTACTTTCCTCAGCATGTCGACGCACTGGCTGAATTACTTAGCGGGTCTGGTCACATCAAGTTCCTGTCTAGCATGCTCTGCTACGTCCATGCCCTCCCGCTGTGCTCCAAAACAACCTTGTGGTCATTTGCATGCAGGAGCTGCAGCGTGTGTGGAGATTTAGGGTCGAGTTGGAGACTCACTAATAAAGTGCCGCAGAGGACATGATGGAAATTATGTACGTGTATGTTTGTGTGTATGTGTGTATGCATGCATATTATTGTATACATAATAGCTAGTCCAAACACAAACCAAATGTAACGGGGGAAACCAGGGGGATTGCATAGCAACAGCGTAGCTGACCAGCTGTCCATTCTATCCTTTCTGTAGCATACCACTTCCTGCTCTCAACACATCTCTGCTCTCTGGGTGCCCACCTTGCAAACAAGAGCCTTTGATCACATAAATAGCACTTGGAATTTAATCACATGCTTTGCCATCATCTGTTTCAGGAGAGACGGATGGTCATTTTGGCCTTTTGAAAATGATAGTGTAAAGATTGAATAGAGCAGCACCTACATTTGAGTGGGGTCATCTAGTGTTCAATAGGATATATAAATCACATTTTATATTGAAACATACTGAAACTATAACTTATTTTACTAGCTTGCAATTTGCAACTACTAATACTAAACATGTTCCTCTCTCTTCCTGTATGTATGAGTTTGAAAACCTATTTCTGAGGATGGTTCTCAGTAGTCATTTCGTCATGCAAGATATGCAACCCACATCACATTAAATCAACAACAACAACAACAACAACAGCAACAAGAGGTTGAAAACCACCCGCTAACGGTAATGTAACATCCATGGCCGACAACTTAACAAAATAAACGGTGGCAAAAGGAAAATAAAACCGGAACCAGGCGGAGCCAAGCAAGGCAGGAGTTCTCTGCCGGGGAAAACAGCTGGTTTACGACAGGGATCCAGGCCCACCTCCTCAAGCCACGCCATACCGGCTTTACCAAACAGAAACATAAGGGAATTCAGTTCTGTTGTCAATGGTAGGGGAATATTAAGATGACCAGCTTTAACATAATGTGTGTGAGAATACATCTAGCGTAAAAGACCATGGTAGCTTTTTGTTTTGTGGGATATTAGATTTGGAACGAGCTAACAACCATTCTGGGAATGGTTTAAGGGGACCTGTCTTCATGTTTACACAAGGTCTAGGCTGTGGAGGCAAGGCAGGGGAACCTGAATCCTGGAGAAATCAAACACGCCCAGAAATCAAGAGCTATACACCAGAGAACAAAGGAAAACTCCATTCAATACAGACAAAAACAATTCAAAACAACCCAAACAACACCAGCACTTGTCATAATCAAAACAAAGCAAATTCATCACCACCGCAAAAACAGAGACAGATTGTTTTCTGGTTTTTGCGCCTTGGGTGGCGGAAAAGTTTTCCAAACTGAATCAAGCTTAAGGAGAGAAAAACAAACAATGCAAACCAAACAACCACGATCGCAAATCAAGGAACCAAAAAAAAGTTAACCTCATTTTCAGATGCAATGTCACTTCAAAAAGCACAAGAAATAATTAAACATATGGAAAGAAAAAAGAGGAACTGAAAAAAATTTATATTGAAAAATCATTGAGTCAACACGGACAGCTGGCATCGGTCGAAGTTTTTAATTACCTCTTTACGCCATAGGCCATATTAAGCAAATTGTCCAGCCTGTAAAGAGAAGGAGGGTTCTGGGGTTAATGGTGGGCAGATGGTCGACGCACTCAATGGAACTGATTCTACGTCCCTGTAGGAACTGCATGGTCCTCCTCGCTCAAGAATCAAACAAACCCCAGCCATAAGTGGACCATTACGCTGAGAAAGCCTGCTGGGTTGGTACTATCTGCTGTCATCACTTTACACACATATACAGTAGCCCACTTCTAGCGAGACACTTGTTAGACTGGCCCGCGGCTAGCGAGATTCTGAAACCAGAGCGCCGCTAGTTTTGCTACGAGACAGCAAAAACAAATTATCTAGCGCTCTGTGGTGGAAGCAGGGCAAAGGTCGTTTTGGGGGGGGGGGGGGGGGGGGCAAGTGCCATAGCACTTGCATGGCACTTGTCTACATTCATGAGATGTAGCCCAGAAGAATAAAAAGCATTTGTTTTCCAAACAATTGATGCCAGCACATAGATGAATTTTGAGGTGGAAGGCGCTTTTAACTATAAAAGTATTTCCAAAGAGTAGGATTATCAACTATGAAAATAACAACTAGACAAAGAAAATACTGCACCACAAAGGACATAAAAATTAAGAGTTCTGTCAGTGTAATGGTTTGGCGTTTGAATGATGGTGAGCAAAAGAATCAATGGCGGGTTTGTATGTTTGCTACGAAACTGACAAAACATTCACCAAATGTTTAACTAGCCATGAATTTATGAATGCACGTGTGACTGGTCCGGGGCAATGTGTTAAGTGCTCAATGGTCAAATCAAATGTACGCGGTAGTTAATGGATATGTACGTCTATAATTAAAAAAAGATTAGTATTCGTAAATCGTCCTAAAATATTTTTAAATTTCTGCCTTCCCTGTGCTTCAGCCACCCCAGCTGGCAAGGATAGATGCAATGTGTCTGCATGTTCACTTGTGTGAGCTGGCACAAATAAAGTAGTTATTCTGTGTGTTTGTTTGCATGTGTGTGACCGTGTGAGCGCGCTTGGCTATAAAAAACCTAGTTGGGATGAAACCTTGGGTCTTGAGGATGGATGCAGTCTGCTTGGTGACTCAATGACCTTCATTCCTCACAAGGCGCTGGCCTGTCTCATGTCTTATTAACTCTGCCGGGCTAATGGACACAGGGCACGGCTTATTGAGCAACAGCAGGTCAATGGCTTTCCTCTCCTCTAGGAACCAACTAGGAGCTGTGCGGCACATTTAAAACCAGTTAAATAAAAGTTGATTCGGTATGCTCAGATTCTCTTATTCACACTCCATACATTTATTGTAATTCAAGATATTTCGCAAATCTTTTGAGATACAGAAACGGATTTAAATGTGAGATTTTGAAATTTTTTGATCAATGTTTGTTTGAACACATAATAGATCATTGCCAAATGTTCATATGTATCAATGCATTGTATATGAATTAATGTGAAGCACAATTCCCTTTAGAAACTACTTTTTTTAGCTGACCACCATTTTTACATCACTGAGTATTTAGTTTAGTTTCTAGTATAATTGCCAGTAGTAAGGAAACACCAGGAAACAAAGTAAAAAAGTGGAGATGTGAATATCGACTCATTAAGGTAGTAATTAGCCTATTATGTGGGGAGGGAGCGAGCCGGCTGCTTTGCGGGTAAATGAGTCAATTGGAGTGGAGGCTCTGAGGACAAACGCTTCAGGCATTGGGAGCAACAAGACATCTGCTGGCCGCTGGGCTGATGGGCCAGCGCAAAACAACCTGCCACAAAGCCACAAACACACCCGCTTACACGAGAACACACGCACACACATACAAATATACAGATACACCAGAACCAGACATATCACACACACACACACACACACACACACACACACACACACACACACACACACAACACACACAAATATACACATACACACAGACTAGACATACCACACAAACACACACACACAGCCCTGCACTTAAACACAATTAGAAATGTACACATTTCATACATGCATAAATGTAATTTGCTGTTCACACATAAGGACAGAGGTACAAAAGACACACACTCATGGACAAACATCTGCTTCACTTTGACACCTGTACAGGCACTCACCCTGTAATCAGCTCAAGCTTGTTTTTTGCACCACCCCTCCAAGCTCCACATAAACAATAGGGCTTTTGTGCTGCCTTTCAATGCACATTAATACGGTGGAACAGCGTTTTTTGTCTCCTGCATTTTTTGTGGCTCTCTAATTAAAATTTGCTCCTGCTCTGGATATAATAAGGCTAATTTGTTAATTTGTGTCATTAGTTAACGTCACAGCATTGGACGAAAGCTGATATCTAGGGCTCAGAGGTGTATTGTGTTTGAGTGGATTATGCTTGATGTGTTAAAAGAGACCAGCCATGCGGACAGGACATTGCCTGGTCATATCCCAGGCCTACATGTGTTTATCAGAAAGACTATATTGGATGTTCAATGTTAACACACACACAAGGGCACTACAACCTCTAGTGAAATCCTAGATAGAAAAGTTGCATGCTGTTTGTGATTGGCTGTATTTGTTCCAGGCGAGGCCCCTTGTTATATTAACGAAGATAATTAACACCACCTGGGACTGATTCCTTTGGGGCTGTCCCTAAGGTTTCTCTGTCTTTAGTTACTCATTGATTGTGTGAGCAAAACTCTACTGCACACTTAACAGAATACTGAATCTTTAATTTGAATCTTTAAGTTTAGCAATGTATATGCATGTACATGTTCTCGATTGCTATCCTGGTATTGGGCTAATAATGGCACTCTAAATGTTGTTGTGTAGATACAAATCTAGTATGAAGAGAGTCTACAGACGCAATTCTTTTCAATATCAATGAATTGACTAGTATTATAAGTTTTATGTCTTCCTTGAGTTGTGTATGTAGAATTCATGCTTCACACAGCGTCTTTGAAAGTCTTAAATTCTGTATTTTTTTAGCACATGCTGAGGTTAGATTTATTTTATTTTTTAATTAAGATAACCTTCAACCCAAATTTGCATCCCCCACCTGTGGTTTGTTGGATTTAGACTTCCATCAACCATTTCCATAAATTCCAAGCGTTACGCTTTTTCAAACTAACAAAGACGAGTGAATCCAAAGCCTCAGGTGTACGCTCCCTTTCACCAAAAAAGAAAACAAGACCTTTCACTAATAAAAAAAGCTTTTTTAGGGGTGACCTCGAATCTTCAACAATTTGAAACTTTGATAGAAATACATTTAGTCAACTTCATCTTTCATAGTTGAATGGTCATGTCGGGGAAATTGTGTGTCTTTTAGAAGTAGTCTAGTAGGTTACACAATGTCAGGAAAAAACCGTCTCAAGTTTTTCAGCATTTCGAAACCATTAAAGGTGATCCAAAAAAAAAAAAATGCAAACTGTGTCAACAACAGCTGTCATATCATACCATTTGCGCTTGTGAAAATGATTCTCTCCGTCGGTACTCACATTTTCGTTGTTCTGCTAAATTGAATGGTGACAACTTTTTTCTATACGCTGAAACGCATCATTCACCTGTATTATTTTTTTTTTCTGTATTCTCTTTATCGATGGGGATTTTGTCATGACAGATCGTCAATATCGCAGGTAATCAGCACTTTGTCTCCACAGATGTATTACGGTGTATTATTAGCCTACATTATAGTATAATAGCCTATATTTTGTGTCAAATGGAATGCAGATTTTGACATGAACGGGCACGCACATTGTCGATATTGTGAAAAGTTGAGTGTTTGTCATTTAGCGGCTATAAACAGCTGTGGGAAACCCGCCAATTTATTATTGTCAAGCGTTTGAACCACTTTAAAGTCGCAATAAATTAGGCATCATTGACTATGTATTAAAAAATATAGGATATATGATAAAGGAACAGTCTGCAATAGGTCTGGCCTGATGAATCAGATTAGACCATCTTCGGCGAGGACAGCCCTAGAGTATTTGCTTGAAAAGACTGGAGAGGACATTGATTCACATGGCACAGTCAGAATTTACTTTGTTGTACTCTTGTACTCTAGAATAGCTTTGTATCCTGTGTAGAAACAGGCTGTTGGATTATGTGCAGTGCACACTGAGCGCCACATTCTTAGCCAGCTTCCCCCACAGTATAATATATATTGTTTTAGATTATTACTTTTTGTCACCCACTGCCACCATTTACACCTGCTTAGGGGTAGGTGTCAATATTTGTTAACTACTAAGCACTACGGTAAAACTAGTTTGTGTGGCGCAACCCGTTTTGATTTGAGTCATGCGTAAACCCTGACATAGTCAACACCTACCTTTTAACTAGACTATGTTAGAACTTAGGCAAAGCTGGTGCAAACAGCTCTTGGAGGTTATGATTTGTGATGGGGAGCGCGGGCTCTCCCGCGGTGCCTATAAATTGGCTTGGCGTATCGCAGACACACAGCCCCGCTACATTGCTCAGGTGTCACACCGGGAGAGCAGCTCCACCAGAAAAACGCCATCCAAGCCTTGACTTTGATGGGGAGTAAACAGCACGACTAGCTTAGTGTTGTTGGGGGGAGAAAATGGTGTAAGCTTGTTATTCCACCTCAGCATCTGAAAGTATATATACCCCTCCACAGCCTCCACCCGTTTCATCAAATCATGGTAATTCACAATCAACTCTCGTTTAGGTTTTGTATTGAAGCAATAGTGCGAGTCCTTATGTTATGTAAAATGAATTGTGTTTTGATTGAGCAACCCAGAATAAATAATGATGAGTGATCATGAGAAATATATGGCATTTATGTGGTGTTAGAAATGATTGGTTGTAGACAGTCTCTGCAAAAATGTGTTCTGAAGGAAATTGATTGCTTGAGATACTACCTAATGCTTGGTAAACCTGAAATAGGTCTGGAATCTAATTCTTTGGTGGATTTAAGTTTGTCCTTTCCACTCAAAGTGAGGACAATTTACCTTGATGTAAGATTGTTGAGCTTCAGAGTAAAGCACTGAAATGTGTCAGGAAGAGAAGTAGTACCCATGGAGCATTACAAGTCTAAAAAGCACAACTGAAACTAGTTCTGTTCACCTCTCCACCATCTTGTGGAGACATAACTCAAACCATTAAACCATCAAACCCTTCTCTATCACCTGAGTAAAATATGTGTGGTTTGTCCCAATCACCCTAGTCTGTTTCTATAAGAATGGCCTCCAGGGAGTGAAACAACCATCTTTCAGAAAACAGACAACCACACAGCTGCAACATTTATTATTTTACTCCAAACTAGTTTTCTAAAGGTGACAAAAAAAGGTTAGGTTTATTAGATGAGCTTAATTTGGTTGTGAAATGTAGCACGTCCATTTCAAAACACATTATTAGTCACCGCCCCAAGGCATAGAGTGAGAAGGAAACATAGCGTCTCTTCTTTAATAAACATCTTACAAATTTATAACTGAATAAATATTTTTTGCTCAGGCAAGACGCGGCCGCCTCATGGAGTATGATGATGATGACGGTGGGTTGAGATGACATGGAAGAAGGCAAACGACAGAACCCCAGTCTCTTGTGAACAGCTCCTGCTCCGACAACACACACATTCTCTGTGCACCAGGTGGGCTCTTTACACCTGTCCTTTAAAAGGGAACACTTGTGTTTCTCCAAATGGACAAAATGGATGCTTAGAAGAGGAAGCTTTAGAGGAAGCCTGACTTCAGTTTCACAGACTAAGGCATGAGTCCAGTTTTACCCATGTAGGTATTTGCATCGTTATGAGCAGTTGGACAAAGTCTGCTGCTTCTTAACCTTTCTAAATCAGGCAGTGTTTCCTCTATTATATACACTTTATTATTATTATTATTATTATTATTATTATTATTATTATAATGAAATCATATTATAATATTCATTAGCATTTTTGATCAAATGACACAACCTATTGCTGTACATTTTTGAGGGTGGGGACTTAAAAATGTTAACCTTACTATAGATTATCCCCTATGCAGAGTTAATTCTACTTGAGATCAGCAGGAACCTGGCAGGCATCTAGAACATTTTGAATAATTTTTAACATTTGCCAATCTTTCACAGATGGCGTAATTGACCTATAACAGCTATACAAATGGATTCAAATTGAGTTGACAGTGGCAAATAGTGACAACCTCCTCATGGAGTCGTTAATAGCCATTAACTATTAATTATTTCCATTTTGTGTGTAATGGACATATATTTCAATTACCTTTGGAGATAACGATATCAAATATAATGACTTCTCCTGACTCCCCACTGATCCCAGCCATAACCAATTTATCAAAAAGCTCCCAACCTTGTTGAAGTTAGATATTTTTTCTGAACAGATCAAACGACATATCCGATTATCCGGACAACAGGACCGCCGTCGGCTTGGCTTCTCAAGTGGCTTTCATACAGCCCTGTGCCGCCACAATAATTGTCACGTGTGGAAATAACAGTCAGTTATAACACCGACACAAACTTTCAATGGGATGTGTCCTTAACGCATTGAGAACATGATATCACCCTTACAGTCCTAAAGTTGGGGAAATTGGCATATCATCTCAATCGTTTTTCTTACATTAGACAATACAATAACACCGTGACCCCCCCCTCCATCCATACCCTCCCCCCTCTCTCCACCCTTTCTGCTCCTCACCTGAACCGCTGGGCCTGGTGGTGGAGGGGCCCAGGGTAGCGGCGGTTGGGGGACTGGTACAGCTGGGACAGCAGGGCCTGGCTGGTCTTCTGGCTGGGGTTGTTGGCGAACTTGACCGTGATGGGTTCGGCGGCGCCGGACGGCTTCTGTCCGTTCAGGCCCTTGATGGCCTCCTCGGCCTCTATCCTCTTATCAAAGCGGATGAAGCCCACGCCCCGGGAGCCACCTGTGGGGCCAGCACATCACAAAGACACACACCACTTTTACTTCACAGGGCTTGGGGGGCCGCAGCAGGGAGAGCAGAGCACTATTACAGCTGGGCTGTACTCATGTGCTGGTCTATCGTGTCATGTATGTGGACGGTGGAAATGTAAAGACAAAGATATAAAGACAGTCACAGAGACACACACACTGGGGTGACACAACAGCACTGGGGTGCCTATAAAGATCTGGTCCAGGCATTGCAACGGAGTGTCTTTCAGCGGCGCGGTCCAGCGTTCCTTCCCTAGCTTCAGTCACAGTCAGCCACACAGTTTCCATCCATTGTTCCCGCTGACATGAAAACTGGTTTCCTAGGAGATATACTTTTTGACTGCCACCTGAGAGAAACATTTAGAGAGACACCCTTCCCGGGAGGTCTTTGTTGGTGTGTGTGTGTGTCTGTGTGCATGTGCATGTGCATGTGTGTGCACGTTCGTGTATGTTAAAGTGTGCATGTACTGGTATCTATTAATGGATGCTGTGCTTGGTTTTAATGAGGCTGCCTAGATGGCCCAAAGGATGGGCGCTCGGTGACAGCAGCACTCTGTTGAAGAGACTATTTACATAATACTGTGTGTCTGTGTGCGTGTGTGTGTGTGTGTGTGTGTGTGTTAACGATCTGCGTGTGCATGTGAGTAAGTGCACTAGCATGTATGTGAGAGCATATAAAAGAAGGGAGGGAGGGAACATTTTGTGTTTGAGCATGATTGTGTGAAGTGTCTCTTATGCAAGCACACACACACACACACACGCACACACACACACACACACACACACACACACACACACACACACACACACACACACACACACACACACACACACACACACACACACACACACAAAGCCCTGTTCCTTATTGTTATTCCACATTCTCTCTTACAAACCACCCATCCTGCTGGCTAGTCTTGTGGACCTGAATACTTATTCAAAGAAATACTAGACAACTGCCTTCTCCCCATCTCCCATCTCCCATCTCCCCTCTCCACCCCCCCCCCCCCCCCCAGCCATACAGTGATGGCCAGAATTCATAACAATAATTCCTAACAATAAAATAAAATAATTAATAATTTTGCCATGTCAGTGAGTTCTATGTTTCTCATCTGTGTGGTTAGGGATAAGCAAAATATATTCGGTAAGGTTTGGGTTACATGTTATGGTTAGTACTGTAGGTTTATCATCACTGTTTACTTGCATGTCTGTGTGGAGAAAACAACACAAAACAAACAAAACCTTACAGTCTTTCATGGCAACAGAACTGTTTGGGGGAAGGAAATGCATCAGTACCAAAGCCCCTTCTCAATGTCTGATGTACGCTACTGCTTGTTCACTCTGACTGCATCTTCATTATTCTGTTGGGTGCCTTTGTTGTCCTTGCTTTACTTCTGTCATGTCTATCTGTTCTGTTGTGTCTACCTCTCTCTCTTCCACTAGACAGACTTTCAAACATCTCTCCTTCCATGGCTCCTCTCCCGTCAACCTGTGCGTTTTAATTACAGCAGAACCATGACAGTCCTGGAGGGATCTATACAGTGGAAACAGCAGATGATGTTGTTCCTAGCTGGTTCCCCACTGATTCCCTGAAATGTGCATGCATCTGTTGTAACTAGGAGGTAGAAAAAGTGTCTGCCTGTCCAAAATCTCATTTTATTGTCCAACGATAATTTAACTCAAATTACAAAATTGTACACATACAAATGTGCTACGAATGTGTGCTATGAACAATAACCATAATAAAGAAACCTTTAGGAAAGCCCATTTAGATTCCACTATGTCGCAATGAAAATACACCTGAGCAGTCAGGGTTTAAATGGCTGGTTTTAGGGCATGTGGATTTCAGTAAAGAAGGGAGCCAGTATTACTCTACTACCATCTACATACGTAGTTACAGATCTTTCGGAGATCTGGACGTTTCAGAAGCAGCAGCCATCGCAGCTGAAAGTCGAGGGGTAGTGTGGTCGTGACTTAAGATGTTTTTCATGACTTTAAAATTACTCCGTTTGTATGAAAGTCAAATTCTATCTAAATATACAAAGTCAATGCTTTTGTTTCCATGATAGGTTAGGATCTTGATAGCTACTACTCTCACTTCTTCTAATGCATGGGCTTTAAGGGAGAGGACAGAGGAAGTACTGTGAACACAGGAGTCACCATCTAATGCTTTCAGATGCCTGGCCTTCAGCTGCACTTAAGCAGTTACTGGCTGAAGAGCCTCTAGACAAATGGTTGACATACAGATGAAGCGGCGTGTACACGTACAGCACACACACACACACACACACACATGCGTCGCCCTGTCTTGTGTATATTCTATTAAGAATGAAAAGAGCAATAGAGAGGTCCATGACCGTATATGATTGCCCACGACTAATTGTGGTGTTAAGAGGGTGTGTGTGTGTGTATGTATATATACATGTATATGTGTAGATGCATTTTACTAATGCGTTGTCCTTCAGTGTGGATGTTAGGGATGTATGAAGGAGGGATGGAGGTGAAGAGGCAGTTGACATGTCACCTGCGAAACCTCTCATCTAAACGCTGTGTGACACTATGTGTGTTCATACATACAGGTCTTCAGATATTTACACTTTAATATATCCTTCTACTTACTTTGATTATATTTATTATATTCTATATATATATATATATATATATTATATATTTATATTTATATGTACTGCATCCCTCTCTCTGTCAGTGAACATCCTTTAAATTATGGGTTTTGGAGTTACACTTTTCTGTGTTATTATGGTATACCAGAGCTACACATGAAGGGTAGTTTGACTTTACTTTCTGGCAACCTGTTAGTAAGCGGATTGGTTAGGGTACTGTGAGAGTGTTAGTTATTTGGGCGTTCGAGCACTTCCGCCATGTTGTGGTTAACATGGTAAACAAGGAGAAGGGTTTTTCTTTTGGTTTCCAAAATGGCGTACGAAGAACAGACCGGCAATCAGCGGAGGCAAGCTGCCAGCTCATTCCAAACCAAAGACGCTGCTTTCAACCAGCTCAAGAGGCCTTGTCTACTTATCAACAGCCAGGCAGCCGTACCAGCAATATTAGAGCACAATGCTAACGTACACATCAACTCTCTCTCTCTCGTACTCTGTTCTTGTACTTCTTTCATTCTCTCTATCTCCTCGTCTCACCGTGTTTGTATCGCACTCTCCTCCATAATAATCAGTGGAGGCTTATGTAACTCGCTCTACCTGTGCTTATCTCTCTCCAGCACACACCAACTGCCTTACTAATAACACAGCACCACAGGCACCACCACAATGAGAGGAAAACATGAGTGTATATAGAGGAAGAGAGAGAGAGAGGGAGAGACCGAGAAAGAGAGAGAGAAGGGGGGAAATGATTGGAAGGAACAGAGACACTAGGATGTAGAGAAATCGAGAGAGAGAGAGCGAGAGAGAAAGAGAGACAGAGATGAGGGAAGAGGTTAGGAGAACCGTGACAGGCTAAGACAAGGAGAAAGGGATGGTATGGGAGCGAGGAGGAAGGGGAGGAGGAACACAAAGGGAAGGAGCTGAGAGATGAGAATGTTCGGAGGTGAGGGTTAAAGGACGACGCTGATGAAAGGAACCAGTACTTTTCTTACCACTACTGTGCTGCCAAACAAAGCCTCTAGAACCTACTCTCATTTCCGCCAAACAGTGACAGACTGGCAGAGAGATGACTGCTCCTTTGAGGACAGGGAGGATGAGGCGGGGGGACCTGGACCTGGACCTGGACTAGCTGATGAAAAAGCCCTGCATGCACACCATCACAGAGTCTCACGCATGCACACATACAGGCAACCACACACACACACATACAAACACACACACACATGCATACATGGCAACTTATTGTTTCCTTAGCACCGAAACCCATTCTCATGGATGATTGTGTGTGTGTGTTTTAGATGTACTTTTGTTGCAGTTTCATGTTTTTTTCTGCTTTCTCAGGTGATTTATGGTGGGCCAGTTTGATCAAACGCTGATTTAACTTGCTGTTCTAATAGTTGTATAATATGGCAAGGAGGAAAATATAAACGCCTGCTCCTGCTGCTATCCCCCCCCCCCCAAAAAAAAAGCAAAGTAATGTCCTTGTTTCCAGCAACGTGAGTAAGTCTGACTACAGATGGCGAATGAAAAAGCAGCGAGGAGAATAGACGGCTTTGAAGAGTGGCGGCGCCCTGCACTTTAGCCTCTGTCAACGCGGTGCTTCGGCCATCTGTCTAGTATCATGTTTCTGTTGCCTAAGTGTACGTTTCAGAAGAAAGCAGGTACGCGTTTTTGTGCGGCTCCGTCCACCGTATCTAACCAACTATATTGGTTAATTTATTTAATTGACCAATTAACCAGAGAACACTGAATACCACACGCGCATTGTATTGAAAGGTTACCCGGGGAACAACATTAAGTCATATGATGGGATTCCACTGTGATTCCAAAGAGCAGGCAGACAGGCATTAGAGTGAGCGGCTAATGCAAACAGTAGCATAAGAAATACACGAAAATAAATACATTAATCTCAATAAAATACAACTCAAACTGTCTCACTGTTTCACCGCACCTTATGCAAGAGCCATTTTTGAAATCCTGGGTGGCAGGAGTAGATTTGATCGATTTATTTATATTTGTATGGCAGTTTGTTCCCCAACCGCTGTTTGTCTTGGTTCTCCAGTGTGGTGGTTCGTCTGCAGACACCATGAGAGGACCATCTGGGCCGCGGTACTTCATCTAAAGGGGAAACGGCTCTTTCTTCCAATTGCTTTACTCTGCGGCACTAGAAGGGACCAGGTATTCGGGAGGCTTTCAATGGGAACATCCATTATTTAATTCAGGACCGGGAAGGCCGTTCAAACTGTAATGGAGGAGATATTCTACGGGGAAATGTAGCTGCAGTGAAACAGCCGGGTGCACAAAACACATGTACAAATTGCTATGCAAAAAGTTACATGTGGGTGTATACACATGTGTGTGATATTGTGTGTGTGTGTGTGTGTGTGTGTGTGTGTTTGCATCCCCAAATATATATATTGAACACAGACAGCCCTTTTTTCAGCAATGGCATTACCCTGACGAAATGTAAAGTGGATAACACAGGAGAGCAAGGTTGGTGAAAGGATTGCAGATCAGATCACTTGTATTTGCTCATCATTGATCATGTGGGTATCAACATTATTGACTGCCGTGCACCTGCAGGTCTCGTTCAGGGTACCAGAAATAGACTGCCATTGATATTATATCTGTTTCACATTGACGGCCCTCCACACCCAACTGTCAGGGGGGGGCAGTCTTCCCCGAAGGTTAGACAGACAGGCGGGGGAGGGGGGGGGGGGGGGGAAGACAAATGCAGCTCCACGCTATTTGCACAGATAAAGAGGCAAAATATGCTTAGCCATTCAGAAGGAATCAATAGGGAGCGGGAGTAAGAGAGAAAAAAAGGGGTGGGGGGCTGTGATGGAAAGATATTCTTGTCAAGTCAATGTGCTCACTCTTTTGACTCTCTGGGGCAATTTGGCAGCTTTAAAGGCTTTTACTTGGGCTGCCCCTGACTGTGAGTGACGCTAGCTGTGATGCCGGAAAGTTCCTCCTTGTTTCGGAGAACAGCAGAGTGATGCAGGGTGCATCCTACTGATGAGCAGTGGTCATCAGGAGAATGGGCATCGTGTTCCTGTTTGGGACCGAACGGGGCTCGAGGATCATAGGCCCATCTGCAATGGTACCCGGAGAACATTTGTTGTTTCCATCGCGTGCTATGTGCTCCGGCTAGTTCTGTGCACATTCCTGTTTTTGTCTTCTTGCACGTAATCCGTATCCTCTGCTCTGTCCACTGCATATTTTTTCCTCTTTACTAAAACTTTTGCCTTTCACTGCAGGGTTTTAATTTGCAGGCAATAGCTCTTTGTTGGGGAAACAAGTGTGAGCCTGTGTGTTCCTATGTGTGTGTGTGTTTCTTTAAGCAAAAAGAAAAAGAGAAAGATGAGTTGATGATGCCAGCTTAGTGCTCTCAGGGTCCCCCTAAATTCTTCTGTGTTTCTTAATCACCGGCAACTCTAACATCTAATTGGTCATTAACATTTCTCCTGCTGATCCTTTAGCCTCCTGAGGAGACGTCCAGGAGTCCGTGTGTAGAATGTGTGCGTGTGTGTGTGTGTGCGTGTGTGTGTCTGCAAGCCTGTGTGTATGTGTATGTAACAGGAAGAAGTGTGAGGGGAATTGGAGCGTGTCTAACACAGTATGTATGCACGCACACACATGCACGCACGCACGGACACACATACAGTGTGGTGTATGTGTCCATGCACACTGAAGGAAGAAATGTGTATGTATGTCTGTATTAAGGGTGGTTACGAAACAGTATGTGTACTTGTAAGTTAAGCACAGGTACATTTTGGGGAATTAGGGAATTGAAAGTGTATTGTGTATTCCCAGCAGTTTCCTTACAAATAAAAACACAATTAATAGTATTTGCAATATACCAATATAGGAATAAGTAGTTGAGAATGTGTTTGCTGCAGTCGGTAAAAGGGACAAAGAATGAGGAGAGAATGAGAGAATAAGCTGAGGAATGTCAAATAAAGGAAAGAAACATGTTTGCATGGAAGCATTTTTGTAGTTATCGTGATTATTTTCAGTATTCAGCTTTTTAAATGTTATTTGCAGGAACTAGTACATTTGTGCTGGGAACAGTAGTCAGGTAGTTATAACGTCTAAGTATAGACTGACTCTTCAATTACTCCAGTATGAATCACTCCTCTCTATTAGATTCTGAGATTCTGTTTCTTTAATGCAACCATCCTAACTGTTTTGTGCGGCCGATCCGCTGCTGTAACAATATTGTGATTATCTACCCATGACATTGAGAGTGTACTACTCTATCACTTCTAATCTCACTCGTCCTCGGTTTTCTCTCTCCCTTCCCCTATCTCTGTCCTTTTCATGTTCCACTCACAAATCCACCCCCTATCATCCCTATTCCTCCAAAAGTCGTAGTGATAGTTTTTTTTGGAGGTGGGGGGGGGGGGGGGGGGGGGGGGGGGGGGGGGGGGGGGGGGGCGCCGCCTCTCTGCAAAGCCTGTGAATATATTCTGCCGGTACACACAGGTCCAACGAGCACTTAGCTACTCTTGAGAACGCTCAGGTCTAAAACGGACGGTGTGCTAAGTCAAGAATGGCGCCGCAATGAATAATTGAGGCTCCTTTTTAAGAGCCCGGCTCGGGTGGATGCGTCACCCTCGCGTTTCCCATGGCCATCGCTGCTAGGACTGGGTGTATTTATGGCTGGATGGCCCCCGAGCGGGGAGGTTTAAAATAAGAGATGAGACTGCAGTGTGAACAGATGTGT
>JACYXH010000685.1:552500-565000 GCA_026745465.1 Lota lota | reverse complement strand
GCTCTGCAGGAATATCCCCATTCACAACTACAGGGCTAATCCCATCCTATTAGATTAGATTAGATCAGATCAGCAACGATGACAGTGGTGAGCATCCAGGGATTACCACAGCAGAGCAGATTACGGGGCTGTTTAACACTAGAAGCACATCATCAGCCAGCCACGGGAGAGGAGAGAGTAGAGAGGAGAGTGGAGAGAGGAGAGGGGAGAGGGGAGAGGGGAGAGGGGAGAGGGGAGAGGGGAGAGGGGAGAGGAAAGAGGAAAGAGGAAAGAGGAAAGAGGAAAGAGGAAAGAGGAAAGAGGAAAGAGGAAAGAGGAAAGGAGAGGAGAGAGGGGAGAGGAGAGAGACAGGAGAGCGGTCATTTTAGCACCTATAGAAGCACAACGTAGGCATTGATTTACCTTTGTTTGAGAGACCTCCAAACCTGCTCATTTTAATACCATTAACATATAATACTGGCAGAGCTCTACATTTTTGGTTAAAGTAACAAAGAGTGATGAATGGGTGTTCACTCCTTCAGTAATAGACATCTCCATAATTTTACCTCCTGGGTCTGACATTTGGAAACTAATAAGCATGCTAGTTACAGTCTGGTTCTGTGATTGAGGCAGTGTTTGATTGCTCAGGCCCATGGATTTTGAATAAGGCAAAAGCAAGCTCGGTCTCTAAGGGGACTTTAATAAGACGTTTTCACTTCCTGTTATTCCGTCAATTATTTAGATATAGTAATGTTTATTACATCTACAATTAATGAATCGGAATTAGACTCAGAATTTGAATTAGACTCTATTTATTGGATATTAAGCCTCCTGAATTCGCCTACCGAATTAAACTGACATATTTAATCAGTTTACTAATCCAAAGTTCTGATAAATTATGAAAATTATATAGTATAGACAAAAGGACATTAGCTTTGCTGATAAGCGTTGCTAGGTTTCCATTACCTTGATTGTTTTGGTCTGGAGTCTGAGTCCGTTTAATGTGTTGATGGCCTTCTCTGCATCCTTTGGGTCAATGTAGTTAACAAAGCCGTATCCAAGACTCTGTCCTGCAAAACAAGTGAGAGAAAGAGAAAACAAATGTTATTTTTAACAAACACCCTTGACAACAACATGGAAGCTTTTAATTTTAATCTGTTCTATGGTCCCCTATTTGTTCTAGGACAGAGAACTGAAGAACCCTGCGGAGAAGACTGGGAAGTGGAATTTGAACAATGCCAAACCCCAGCAGATGACATAGTACAGTGAAGTTATAACAGTCTTTGCAGCAACGCAAAGGCAAAACAAAAAGAACAAAACATCACAACACCCCCCCTCCCCATTTCCCTCAAAGCGCAGAAAATGCCTCAGATTGCCGATTCCTTTTGAGCGTGAAGCGGGCCTGACATCTCACAGTGTTTTCCCGACAGATCCAGCCTTCCATGAGGCAAAGGACTTCAAGTGGATGCCTCCAGCCATTAAGGCCCTCAGCTGAGCACTCTTACAACAAACAGGCCCCCTTTTCCCAACCACAAAACCCACACACAGAAGAGTCCCGGCTGGTCCGAGAGGAGAGGCCTGGGTCCTTTCTCAGACTAATGGGAACAGACAGCGGTTAGTCAGAGACAAAGTGAATACGGAGCAAGGCTGTTCCACAGAATAAATACTTGTGGACTATGGATATCACAGTGCAAAAACAGCGCAGCAGCGAGCAAGAAAGGGCCCAGGAGGGACTTGTAGTGCTAACATCAAACAGCAAAAGATTCTCCCTCCTCCTCCTCTCCTCCTCTCCTCCCTCTCTTCTCTGGATTAACCATGGATTATCAGACATTCTCTATTGTTAATTAAAAATCTGTCATCCTAGAGAGTTCTATTTATAACTAACCCTCCTCTCCCCCTTCTCCTACTCCTCTCTCCTCCTCCATCTCTGACTCTCAACTGACACCAACAAGACAGTTTAGCTGAATCCAAATATAACCCATATTCTTTTTATAAATTATTTTCATAGCCATGGTGTTTTACTGGGCTGAATATACCTAAAGGAAGTTAAGCCATGGTTTGAATAGCAGCTGTCATACTTTTATACTATTATACTATTATATTATTTGCTGACCAGGATATAGCTTTATAATATTTCGAAAGTAAAATATTTTGTTCTCCATACAAATGTGCACACAGAAGTGTAGTACACTAAGTAACCACTCGAGGCCTTAACGTTTTCAAGTTGAAATAGAAGCGAACTTTCAGCAAGGAGTGAATAGCTGATGGTCTCTTAACTTGCAGTATTGGACTCTCCATCCATAACATCCCTCTCCTAGGATCCACTCTCCCATCACCTTCACTAGCCCGCTCGCTCTGCTTCAACAGGGGAGTGTGAAGTTGTGAGTGAGCAAACCAAAAGGTGAGCCCAAATGAAGTGTGCTGGTGGAGAGCTCTCAATGCTGGGTGATCTAAATGGGCTGGCTGGTGCTTAGTCATAGCAAAACACTCAGCGCTCAGGGCCAACCGGCTAGCCAACCACCCAACCATAGAGGCTTCCGTTCAATGATGGACTTGATGTATCGGCCAATCAAATGTGTGTTTGTGTGTGTTTTCTTTCGGTACAACCTTGGTGTTGGGGAAAAGTGTTGGTACTGTCAACACTAAGCAGCGGTGGTTTGCTAATGGTGGGTTTGTAAGTATGCATGTAAGTGTGCGCATGTGTGTGTTTGCATGCATGTTAAAGTGGTGTAAGTGTGTGCGCTTTCAACGAATGGTGGTATGCCGCACGCCAAAGCCTCTGCAACATAGCTTTGCACTGGCACATGCGCCTACCCCTCATCCCCATCCTGACTCCCATTCTGGCAAGGCGTACGGCTTCCACGGCTGGAGACGGGCAGGGGGAGGGGAAGGAACACTGGCTGGCAGCCTTCCCCATGGGGAAGAGGGGTACAGGGAGAGGTGGGCATTGCCTGCAGCAACAGGGGGAAGCTCCACGAGGGGAATTCTACCCACTGATTCCAGCCTTTTTACAAAGCAGCGCACAGCTGGGGTTCCAGCGACAGGCAGCCTGGATGCCCGCGTCCTGGATGGATGGGTGGGTGGAAGACACGACCCCGATACACAACACCCTCAGATGAACACATATGGACATACATACTCACTTACTCAATCGCTCACTCACTCACTCACTCACACAGCGTTTCCTCGCCTACACCCACACACACACACACGCAGCAAAGTATGTCCGCTCAGCAGGGAAGTAGACGTCACGCAGGGAGGAATGGAGTGTTGGAGGCTGGCGGCGAACCAGAGAATGTCAACGCCAGAGAGAGACAACACTGCCAACTCCATCCTATTGTTGTTCACATTCATTATCTGCACCACTAATGATTTTACATGCATGCGTGCTCTCACACACACACGCGCAGGTGATCACGATGCAGCAGTACAATGGGGCGGTGTCAGACACCAGTCTGCAGTACAGTGCAGCATCAGGCGACGTGGTCGACTGTGCAGCCTGTCACAATAACAGCCCTGTCTGCACCAGAGCACTCTCTGCAGTCCTACTAGCTGCCTACGTTGGCATTGACGCACCGCACTACAATGGTTCCGCTCCAGATCCTGTCTCGTGCTGCCGTAAAGCACGGAGCCACTCGTTTTCAAACGGCCCAGCATGGCTCCGCTAAAGTGCGGTTCCTTGGTGGAACACGGGGGCAGCCGCCATTACAGAACACCGGCGCATATAGTTTATACACATGAGCAGGGAACAATAATTCAACAATTGATGTTCACTGTTGGGTTTATTGGATATTAAGTGCGGCAAAACGCAACAGATTGGCTTTTATTTCGCCTACCGAATTAAAGTTGAAAGCCTCACAAATGAAGGTTAATGCGTTGTCAATTGAACGGAAGCTGTACAAATCTAAAAGCCATGGAGAACAAACGCACCATATTGAATGCATATAGAATGCGTGTTCATGGTGTGTTCCCTGAAATAGGCCGGTCGTGTAGATTTGCCATTAAAGACTCATTCCAGAATATATCTTGAGGGAGGGGCTTATAAGCTTCTAAAAAGAAGCCTTTAGAATAAAGCCGCTAATGGATTGTAGCATATGGAAAAGATATGAAGATGGAGCTCAGTTAGCCTAATAAAACATGACCTCATATATTATACAGGACACATATGAAAGGTAGGTTTGGCTGGTGTTTTGCACGTCTGAGATAACGTGCCTCATTGTTCTACTTCCCGTGGGTACCTTATGGTACAGGAGTACAGCAAACACTGCCATACCATTCTAATCCATATATCTGATGTCTTGCTGTAGCGGGATCAGGGTTTTCTCTAGTTACAGGGGAGGTGGGCTCCAATGTGAACACGCCTCCACTCTTAATTAGACCTTTTATTTGTATGAAAGAGTAATAAAGAGTAGAGGGAGGAGGGTCTGTCCCTCTGTGGTGGAACACAGCTATTTCTAGAGAACGCCCCATCAGTGTGTTGGCGAGGCTTATGACTAAGCCTTTATTTGTTTCCTGAGAAGCAGCAGGTTCCCCAATGTGTGAGATGAGAAAATGAGTGTGGCTCCAGCAGGCAATCTGCCTGCTGGCTGCAATGTTGGTTTACTTACCACACACACACACACACACACACACACACACACACACACACACACACACACACACACACACACACACGTATACACAATTATATCCTATTCTGATGCACAGAATTTCATTAACACTTTCACAAGCTGCGCACCACTTACCTACATGAAATATTCAGTGTGGTCCAATACACCATGTCAATTTACATGAATATGTTTACTGAACTACAAGGCAATAGAGGGTTGCCATATGTGGAAATTGCTCCCAATTGTATATTGCCTGTCATTATTTGTGTTCTGTCTTGTTGAATGTAACTAAGGGCCCTGTACTGTAGACATGAAAGCACATTCCAACTCCTGCCATCATCAGAGAAGGCCCACTGTAGACCTTTGATCTGGGGCCGTAGGTACTGAGGGGTATATATCATATACCTTTGATGGAGCTTTTTTTTCCGAAATTTAGTCTATATCTAACCACTGAATATCTTCAAAACATAAAACAGTTTATTCTTCATTTTTTCCCCTTTGAAAATATGCAGTCTAAAGACCACAACATATAATATACAGTTAACTAAAACAATTTATTTAAATATCCGAGCTTACCAAGCATGTATATAAATATTCCTACGAGTAGATCGGAATGATTTGGATGGTCACGTTCTATAGCTGCATGACATTTAATCTGCACAGAGTAAGTTACACCAGCTCCACCAGTCCAGTGGAACATGGGCTCAGCAGGTTATGTAGGAGGTGACCCTGATAGCCTTTCCTCAGGAAACCCTGCTCTGGTTGGGGGGGCCCCAGCGTGCCACACCCTGTCAGGAGCCACAGGGAGCCTGTCTGTCATGCGGGGGCCCTGGGAGGACGGGACAGATGAGCAGAGGGAGGCGGACAGGAGAAGTGCTGCGCTCATCAGAGTCCTGAGCACATGACGCTAACACACCTTGAGAGGCCCAGCTCTCGCTCCCCCGGAAACAGGCAGATCTGTTTGGTCAGTCTTGAA
The DNA here is from genome assembly GCA_026745465.1 of Lota lota. Taxonomy (NCBI): domain Eukaryota; kingdom Metazoa; phylum Chordata; class Actinopteri; order Gadiformes; family Lotidae; genus Lota; species Lota lota. Next base: position 559,435 of record JACYXH010000685.1, on the reverse strand, counting down.
TTTAGCAACATTTTATGAGGCATAGTGGAGAGGGCGGGGGGGGGGGGAGGGAGGAGGGAGGGTGGGTGTGAGAGGCTGAGAGAGGGAGGAAACATTTCAATTTGTCAAAATAAATGTGTCACGCTCACTGCCTCGGCTGTCTTCCCTGGGTTGACGTTTCGCCCCCTTGTTGCTGCAGCAGCAGCAGCAGCAGCGAGTCAAGGTTGTGCTATTTCTGAAGGGCCGGCGCTTCCAAACACTTGGAGTGGTGCACTCTTACCCACTCCGTGTCAAAATACTCACTTACCCAGCTTTATCTTCATAGGTCACGAAGTAAGCGAGAGAGCGAGTGAGAGCAGTGAGTTCCCACAAAGAAAAAGCTTACACTTAGTGAACAAAAGACTCCATCGCCTGAAAGCAGTGTGATTTGAGCAATAGGCATCAGTACATATCATGTGGCATGTATTGAGCCAATTTGAATAACTAAATTCATAAACAGAGCAACATCCCCCGCACTTGCATATTTCCACTGTAGTTCCTTCTCCCACTCACTCATTCAACACATCTTTCCCTCTGGGGTTGCCAAGGTAGCAGCCACTATTACAGTGACGCGGCTCCCACTCTGAGTTCCCAAGGCCTACACCAACACAAACACGCATGCACACGCACACACACATGCACACGCACACACACACACACACACACACACACACACACACACACACAACCTCGCACACCTTGACTTATCATCACCACCCCCTCACGGTGGCTCCCTCAGCCTTGCGGCCAATGTACCGCAACCTGCAGTGTGTGGGCAGGATGCTGTAGCTATGTGGCTTTCTCATGATGGAGACATGGATAGAAAACTGACATGCAGAACGGTCCCTTTGAGTCTTGGACCCAGCCCCCCCCCCCCGTGGTGCAGCTACCTGCAGACTGCCATGTCTGCAATGGTCACTGCAGAGTGATATGCTCACATGCACAACAAACCTCCCCTCCATCTCACGGCTAGGAGCACAGTGTCAGCCTTTCCACAGGCTCTGAGCCATCCATCTCCCTTCCGCCAGGACCAGAACTGGGGAAGAGGGGGGGGGGGGGCCGCTGCCTGGTCACCTTGAGCTGAGGTAGGTCTCTGAGAGTGAGGGGTGAGGAACCAGCCCTGCGGCATATCCATCCTTTGAATCTGAGGCTGACACGGGGGGCCTGAGATACCTCTGTGTTCTGTGTAAAGGGCACTCAGAGTGGAATGAGAGGGGACAAGGGCCAGCTGAAAGGAAGATGATTGGACATGGGGCGGCTTGAACATCCTATTCTGGGTTCTGAGCAGAGGGAGGAACTGTGGGGCGACTGGGAGCAGAGAGACAGGACATTCCTGTGGTTTGGTACACTGAAACTTTAATGTGTGTCTGCCTGCCTGTGTCTACACTCCCCAGGCTGGCAGCTCTCTTAATACCTGGCTTTTGGAGATGTCAGGTTCCCTCACCGTCTCCCTCCCTGTCAGCTCTGTTCATGGCATCTTCAGCCATGCGAGGCTCTGATAAAAGTGGCCCAAATCTGAGCCATCAAACTCCCCTCTGATCTCGCTGTGCATGTGTGGGATGTTCTAAAAAAAGAATGCATAAGGGCACAACATTGTTTGTGTTGCATAGGAGTTTGCTAAGGTGAGAATTGTACTCATCACAAGGCAAAGGGAGGGAATAATATAAATGTAAATATTGGCAAGGATTTGTTCACCTCGCAATGGCAGTAATGTGTGAAACAGCTCGGCTTGCATCCTGAAGTACAAAGAATGCTAGCTATGCTCCCGAGCGTGTTCCCGATGCATATTTCAGCGGCAACAAAAGATGTGGGTAAACTGAGGTTTACGTGGTGAATATTTGATTCTCTCCCCCTGTTAGACTGACAGAACAGTGCGTGTCAGCTAAGCTCCACCTGCACCTCCTTGCCGATGAGGGTCGGGATACATATTTTATGTTGAAATACTTGGGGGTACACTTGATGTGCTTCACCCTAAATGGTAAGCAAATGAAACCTGATGTACGCACTTGGCACTTGGCAGCACCGCACCAGTGTGTTGTGTGCAACAGAATCTAGCCAGGTATGTATTGTAATCAAATAAGCCAGGTGTGTGCGTGTTGTAATGGGAGCATTGAGCGTTCAGCGAGCTCCGCGTGGGGCTGGAGCGGCTGTCTGTCACGGCAGCACAGTGAGGGGTTCTGGCACAGCCTACGCCACAGCTGACATCACAGGCCATCTATTTTTCATAGCCAACATCTGCTTGGGTTGCTACGTTGTCACTATGATTCGAGTTCCGATATCTGAATTCCATGTGTAAAACCCAGCCATGAAAGATGACAAGCAGAGTGTGAACAGGATTCGGTTAGTGTGCTTCGGAGTGCTGTTTGCCATTACAGCTTCTAATGGACGATATGCTTAATTTAATTTTATAATATGCGAAAACAAACAACAACAATGTTGCTTATAAAAAAAAAGTGTTGCTGGAAAATGGTTTGCTAGCCAGAGGCAATAGGGAAGACAGGCATTCCAAATGAGGCATAGGGAGATTCATTGGAAAACAATGTGAACTGTTTCCTAAACAAGCAATGCAAATATCAGTTTCTATGAATATTCTAAGAATACGTGTGCTGCTCTATTGGCTACAGTAATTATTGGCATGGCTGAGAATGCAAAGAAATTTTCATCTCTCAAAACATTAAATCACTCTATTTTATCAAGGCGCAAAATCCACAGGCACAATCAATTCTTGTTCCAGCATGAAAAGCCATTTTCTTTCTGCCATGTTGTTATGAAAACAAATGCATCCATTTATCCCGCAGAAATGCAGCCAATACAGAAAAATGATCCTGAAAAATGAATAAATGACAGGATCAGTCAATTCCCTGTGAGCACGCGTGCATGCTTGCCCGTCTGCTTGTGTAGAGAGTGGCGATATAACAGAATGGTGTTAGACGTTTGCATTCGGTATGTTGATAAGACCATATGAATTTTCTCTTCCTCTCTCCAGGGGTGTGACTTTGGTATTAGCATAGAAATAAACAGTTAGTTCCACTGGCTGACGATGTGAGCTTTCAGATTCACAATTTTCCACGTAAATAGATGTCTTCACAAAACGTCCAGAAAAAAATATATATTTAGTGCTTTCAGTAGTGCTTACTGCCACAAAACAATAACACTCTCAACTTAAGCATTTGTCTACCATTCTGAATGCAGCCCATACAGGTGCCAAAGCTTCAACATACACAACGTAATCTGAAATGCTTGCATCCTCCCTGCCTCTGAGGCTTAGGAGGACGGTGACAGCCGGCAAGACAGATTCCCAGGTAGAGGCCTATTTGGGTTCTTCTGCAAATGTGTGTGGGCTGCAGCCTGGTGCGTGTAAGCTGGCCTTAAATAAAAGATTAACCTGCATTTCCCTGGTGTGTTATGAGAACACTAGGTCGGGGCTTGCGGTACAGCCAGGCAGGCAGGTGGGGGGGACAGGCACGTGGGAAGGAGCAGGAGGAGCAGGAGGGATTCCTCCACTCAGTGCAAGTCAGCCCGGGTGACAGAGCGAGATGGAGTGCCTCTGTCCGCCCACGCCTGATCCTCACGCCACGTGCGGTCATGTGAACTGACAGGAGTCGCTCCGCAGGATGCTGAGAGAAGAGCTCAGAGGAAGCCGCTCCTTCTTCTACACATACTGGGGCTCAGGTGGTCACACCTTGATGGTACACACGCACAGGTTGCTATGGATGCAATGGCGTGAGGAGGACACAAGGGCAGGAGTGCTTAAGATGAAATAGAGTGCAAACTCGCAAACATTTTTCGTTACATTTTAGAAAAGTTGTTGAACTTTAAGTGGGCCTTCTTGTATTTTAAATTACAACAAGACTAGGCTATCACAACAGCATACAAATTATAAGTTATTCCGTTTTGTGTTCTGTTGTTACAGTAGTCTGCTCTACAAAATACAATCGACTACAGTATAATAACAAATTCAATCTCGGTTTATGTTAATCTAATTCCTTTTATGTTGTATTCTAAATGCTTTATAGAAGAACACTTTAATCGTTATAATTAGCCATAATTTCCCAGACAATATATCTTGCTACAGAATGTATATATTCACATATATTAATATATATATTTGAAATATGAAAAGTAAAAAAGCATTTCTCTGCCTCAGTTTTGACTTTTTCAACAACCTATCCTAAAAAAACAAATGTCGCTGAGTTTTAGAGACTGTGAGAGAAGTTCTCATTTACTAGGCATGGGTATTTAGAGAAGATAAAAGAGGGCTGCAGGTGCGTCAACCAAGCGCCAAAAATAGTCTTCTCTTTACTAGTTCCACCACTTTGCATTTCCTTTCGCTCTCTCTCTTTCTCTCTCTCTCCCTCTCCCTCCCTCCCTCTAAACCTGGCTGAGTGTGTTAACAATTTGGATAAATGTTAGAGAACCCAGAATCCTCTTGGCATCCCCCAACTGCAAGCTGGGGACAGGGGGGTGGGTAGTGAGGTTTTGGGGCGGAAGGCAGCACTTTGTTAGCCTTAAAAGTTTGCATGCGGAAATTGCACCCATGGGAAAGCAGCGGAGGCATACACCACAGGGGGGTGGCTGAGGCGCGGCAGCATTGATAAATATAGCTCTTTGTGTACGGCAGGAGAAGTACCCCAAATGAGAGTACGGAGCAGGAGTGAGTGAACACACAGTTCTTTATCCTACACCGTGCATGTTTCGGCCTCTAGCGGTGTTCTCTGCATGGTGGTCCAAATATCTGCTGTTGGCTTTGTTGGTTGCTCACCGCATCCTGTGAAGGCACACTTTAAGGGGAACATCTGGTGAAGAGAGTGATGGTGGCAACGAATGACAGTACCGTATGTGGAGTCCTGTCTGTTATTTCTGATGAAAACACCGACCTCTATTTCCATTGCCGTGAGTGACTCTTAGGTCGTATTATATGACCAATTTCAGTCTGAAAGGAGATCAGATCCAAAGAGCAACCATGGGGAGACAGGAATACTGTTGGTGTCTTATGACCAGAGAACCCAACGGCAGGGTATTGAAGGAACCTGTGATCAGGTATGCTTTATGCTTCATGGTCTAACAGTGACAGCTATTGCACTTTAGCTTGCACTTAATGTATTGTTGTAAGCGACATTTTAAAGATATGAATCTGTTATGCTGTGGAAAGTGCATCTATATGTGAATACTGTAAATTACAGCATGCACATGTGTGTGTGTTTGTGTGTGTGTGCATGCGTGCATGTGTCTTCTTTGCACCACAGAATGGCTTGCTGTTGACATGCGCCTGCCTGCCAGCCTGGTGTTCTTTAATGAGATTATCAGGGAAGAGTGTCAGTAAGTAGGATCTCAAATGAAAGCCATTATGTGGCATTATGCGAGAGGTCCCCCCCCCCCTCTATCCATCTGCTGTATGGCCACCCACACAGCCACTAGGCCCAGATTATAGCTGTGATTAGCGCAGAGAAGTGCTGCTTAATTTAAACACCTCTGGAGAACATGTTGCACTTTGCCGCAACGCCGAGTGAAAGCATTGAACGCACATGAAAGACAGGGCTGGATCCCTGCTTCTAGACTGCACTCCAGGCAGTGATCCACACCAAATATTCAAACTGGTTGGCAATACTCCAAATAATATTTGACCCAGGTCTGCAAGCGTTTGCGGAGCTATTCATATCCCTAGTTAAGTCATAAGACCTCTGTAATGGTTGTATACTTGTGTGTGTGTGTCTGTGTGTGTGCGTGTGTGTATGTTCCACATGTGTTCCCGTGTGTGTTTGTGTTTATTTTCAACCCTGTATGATATCCGACAAAAAAGCAACAACAAAAAAACTACAGTTACAACTGTGTAGTGTGCTATAGCTTTTGCCTGCTTATCCTTAACAATACACTACAATGCCTTCTACAAGATTCTAAGAAGTACAAGTCACTATTACATCATGACACCATGGGATTTTAACTATAAACGACGTTCAGTGCATCGAAAATACAGATTATCCATCCATATACATCCAAACATGAGGGATTTGCGGGTTGTAATAAGAGCCAACCGGTCAACGCACCATCAATCGTGACAGGGCGTGGACCAGTTCGCACTGGAGGCTATACAGTTTGTTTGTTGAAAACATTAAGAGAACGGTACCTGTGGTCTCACCTGTGATCTTGTCACGGACAAGCTTGCAGGACTCAATCTCGCCGATGCTGCCGAACAGGCTGCGGAACTCCTCCTGGGTCATGTTCTGGGGCAGGTAGTTGACAATGAGGTTGGTCTTGCTGTCGTCCGTGGCGCCGCCGGTCTGCATCGGGGAGGGGCAGCCGCGGCTGTTGGTGGTCGGCCCGTTGGAGGTGTTGCCGCTGGGGCCATTTGACACTGGGGCCTCCATGTTACTGATGATCTGGGGACCGGAAGAGGGGAGCAGAGAAGGGCGGTGCACAAGACAGAAGGGGAAAGAGAATAGGGGAGGGGGGGGGGGATATTTCATTGGCGAATATTTCTATGGTCATGGAAATTAAGATTATTATTGGTGCTATGAATCCTCACTTAGATTAACGTTATAGTCTGGATGAGGCATTATACTCAGTGTTACATAACTATACTAATATATTGGAAATACTAAAGTGCAATGTAACACCCTAGGTTCACTATCAGTTGAGTATGCATTTCCATATAATGCAGACAGTGTGCCAATGTGCCAGTAACATTTCTTACTATTTTGAATTCAAAATAAGCATATACTAGCATATTACATACACAAAAACATGCCACCAAGTCTTAACATCCAGAAATACCATCAACAACACAGTGGATAAGCAGCTAAATATTCATGCAGACAGTGAGAGATGTTTCTGAATAGTTTCTTTTTGATTTTGAAAGCTGTCAGGGTTCCTGGGAGCTGGTAAAGAACAGGGGCGGCCCCCAACTAGCTACCGAACTG
>JACYXH010000685.1:532500-550000 GCA_026745465.1 Lota lota | reverse complement strand
TATTCAATCTGTTTACATTCCCTGCTGGGTCCCCCTCTGTCTGAGACTTTCTACTCTATGGGACATTTTCTGAGGAGGTTTCAAACCAAAATGGCTGACTCTAATTAACGGGGACCTGCAGAGTCCCACTGGCCAATTATATTCCTCTCCTTGTCCCTGCCTACCAGCATTATTGCTGCTCAGCGGTCCACTTGGCCGTGCTTGTGAGCTGGCTGCTCAAACCCCCCCTCCCACTGCGGTCCCTGGGCTAAGCGCAGAACGCGCTGCATGGCTCCTCGCTAGCCACAACACGCAGCCCTCTCAGGCTAGCGGTAAGGACAAAAAGCAGCAGCCTAAAGACGCAGCTTCTTCCACTCATAAACCATACATCCTATACTGAGCCTAGACTTCAGAGCCCGCCACTGTGGACGCCCTGTTTTAAAGCTGCAGTGACGGAACACATATACAGGCACTGATCCAGACACACCAGGCGCCGTTGGAAATAAGGCGGTGTAACTAGAACTCACAACTTGTATTTAAGTGTTACTTGGAATGTATAGCTTATGATATGACAATATGATAAATTCTTTAATACCGCCAAGCCTAGCCATGTTTTTAAATCAGCCTTTTATTTGTTGTAATTCTTGTGGCAGCACGTCTTGTGCTGCATTTTTTTTCTTTACTTGAGCTTATGTATTTTCCAAAACGTGTCTGCACACAATCTAATAAAGTTAAAATATGCATTTGTCTCCTCATCATCATTTTCTAGCCTCCTCAAAGCCTCATTACGGTGGCTCCCATATTCAACAGCATAACACCACGACTATCTCTTGCCTACAGACTACATTCCCCGCACCCTGCTTCATTTAAACCCATCAATCCCCACCATGGACATAACCGTCTTCGTCAGCAACACCACCTCTATCGCTGTCTACGTGTGTATATACGGTTACATACACTACCCCATACATTAACAAAATCAGATTAAATCAGTTCATGGGTGAAAATAATGGGGGGGGGGGGAGGGGGGGAGGAAGAGGGGCATCCATTTGGCGGCAGTGAGGTCTCCTTACCATCTTTGGCTGTGTCAGCAGTCCTTTCTCTGCCCAGCCCTGGAGCTGCGGGAGCTCTGCCTGACGCCACTGAGTCTCTGTCGACCCCTACGGAGCGGAGCACAGGGAGGGACGCAGGGCCCGCCGGTCAGAATCACACACTCACTGTACAGCGGCGGGTGTAAGGGTGGTGGGGAGTGGGTGGTGGTACTGGTGGTGGTGGTGAAGGGAAAGCAGTTGGTCGTGGTGAATGAGTGGCAGTTTGCCGGAGAGAGGTGCTTCACTGAAGAGACACACACAGTGTAAACACCTTCATAGTCGGTCCACCGGTCACACCAAAACAAAGACGGGTGGCTTTTTCTTTTTTATTGGTGAACGGGTGAAGGTTGTAGAGCTCATCAAATGTGTGGGGGAATGTGGAACACTGAAGACAGCCAATTCACACGTTCAGATTAAATTAGATATGAATTGTTTTCAAAAGAACCGACCATTATGAAAGATTGAATTCAATATATCAGTATTTCAACAGGGCTGATATGACTACAGCTACAGTATGTGTGTGTGTGTGTGTGTGTGTGTGTGTGTGTGTGTGTGTGTGTGTGTGTGTGTGTGTGTCGACGTGGGGAGCCTGATGTTGTGTGCTACACTGATCCTGGCAGCGTTTATAATGAGGGTTTCCCCCTCGATCTCTGTGGGTAAACAAGCCGCTGGTGCAAGAGACAGAAGCCCCACAAATGAGCACGAGGAAATGTGTTTGCTGGATCTCCAGGGCTCCCGTGCCTGTAGGTAGCTAGCCACACTACGGGCAGCCAATTTAGCTGGAGAGAAGGAGGAGAGGAGGGATGACCTCTGCCTTCATTTGGTCCTTCACAACGACGAGGAGAGGGAAGCGAGGGATCAGATAGTGGGAGGGGAAGGAGGAAGGACGGCAAGACAAGGGGTGAGTAATGGGTGAGGCACCTTCCCTGATACGTCAAAGGAAAGAACAGGAATGACTGAGGGAGGGGGGAGGGGGGGGAGGGAGAGAGAGAGAGAGAGAAAAAGATAGAGAGAGAGTAAGAGAGGGAGAGAGAGAGAGAGAGAGAGAAACAGAGAGAGGGAGAGAGTGTGTGTGAGAGAGAGAGAGAGACTATGTGCATGTTATGTTGTCGACCTGTCTTAGGCCAAGTTAGGCCAGGATGCATAATGGCAGCCTAAATGAAAATGAACTGTCAGAAAGGCAGGAGCAGGAGGGCACAGAGGTTATGGGAGGGAAGGAGGACAGATAATATAGTTTTTGCCGTTGACAGTTTACTCTGAATTTCTAGGAGTTGGGGGGGATTAATCGTATTGAATCCACAAGCCAAACCATCTTTGTTTTAGTCGGGGTGAAGACTAAAGGGTTACTGTATCTGGAGCACCAAAATCTAAACGGCTGTATATCATAAAATACATGCAGCCTTTTTAACATTTACACTTTTCAAATGGACATAATGGTGACCAGCATTGAGCTCAAATCAATCATTGGATTTTGCAAAGCTTTTAGATGTTACTAGTTAATTTTAGCGAATTTAGTGAGGTATATAAATAATGATTTCTAAGAGCCTTGAATGGACATTGTCTGGGATAAATTCACCCTATACTTATATACATATTTGTGCGTGTGTGTGTGGCCAGCTAAGAACAACCAATTGGAAGGCTAGCCTGAAAAAAGAAACGTTATACAGTAGAAGCATATTTCACCATGTCTATGACTTTACATTCTCAGTTGGTGTGAGAGGGAATGGCCTGCCGCAGCAGGCAGTGTTGTTGTACCATGTAGTAAATGTGGTGAGCAAGCAGCAAGCAGATGTATATGATTTCTCAATTTGCAATAGCTAGAGTATAGTGCAAACAGGCATCATGTAGAGAGCGGGAACAATATTGCATATCTCACAAGTGTGTTATGAGTCTTTGAATTTCATTTTTTCAAACACTGCTCCATGCTCAATATGCCATGCACATCCATTCAGGGACTGTATGAAACACACTCAACAACTCACTCACTAATACACAAAACCATGCACACACACACACACACACACACACACACACACACACACACACACACACACACACACACACACACACACACACACAATATCTCATCTTTCTTAATTTTCTCCCTGTCCCCAGGTTTATCACATGAACACACTCAGTGCGTCTTCTGATAAAATCTCAAATAACACCGGGATAAAGGCGCAATGCAATTACATTTACCAACCATTGAGATGAAAAACTGCTCATGGATGCATTTTCAATTATTCAGAGAATACATTTTGGTCCGCTCTCAGAAGCTGGGGAGACTCATTATGTAATCAATACACTCTATAACACCATTAATATTTGATGCCACGAAAGTGCTTCCTGTCTTATTGGGCTCCTGGCCAGTGGTTTATGGGTAGTGCAGTCAAATAGGACATGCCATATCCGCCTACAGCGAAGAACACAATTTCCACGTTCTAATAGTCTGGAAGAGCACAGGGCGCGGTCAATTCACAGCATTGCTTTAAATATGTGCAATTCACTCTGAAAGACATTCTGTGCCTGTGCGATATACGGGTTATGATTCTCTCTCTCTCTCTCTCTCTCCCTCCGTCACCCGCTATGTGTCACCTTCACTAGCTACACGGGGAAATTTACATGCCTCAGACGCTTCTCTCTAGTTCTCTCTCGCCCCATTTTCCTTATTTCCTGCCCTCACTCCTCTGCTGCCTGCAACGCTATAAAACCCCCAGCACCCGTTTTATTGCTGCTGCGTTACGGGGCCGCTCTCTCCCAGTTACTACGGAGCTTACACAATTAATTTAGCCTGACTTGGGTTGGATAGATGGGGGCTGTAAAGACTGCAGAGGTGGATCACTCTTCTGCTTCTGCGGCATCGTTTTTACTGACAGACGCATTGCTTTGCGGCAACAAAATGGAGTCGCTCAGACCTTAGAGTGGTGCCTCTTACCATTCCCGTGCACCACCTTGATGCTCCTTTTACCAGCATTTTACTGATGAAAGAGCAGGGACAGAGCTTAGCTAACAGACAAGTAGGCTAATATAAACTACTATGCTGTACCTGCAGAAATCATGTGACCATATTAAGTATGTAAGTAAATAAAGAACACACTGCAAAAAAGTGTAGATCCACGACGTCTACTGCTGGCGAGTCCAGACTACTTCTCCTCTGGTGACTGAGAAAGGATTGGAGTTCTTGTGAGACCAGGGGAGCGACAGAGATTTATAACACTTTACTATCTCTATTTCTTGGCCAGCCAAGTTCCCTCTAATTCTCTTTGCACTATTGATTTTTTATTTTTCTCTTTGCTCTTCTCTCCCCGGGCCTTTCTCTCTCTCACTGCCCTCACGCCCCTCTTCTCTCTCTCTTTCCATCTCTCTCTTGAACTCTTTCTCTCTGCCTTCTTGCCTACCTATCCGCCCATTTCTCTCTCTCCCTCTCTCATCCCCTCTCTCTCTCCCTCTCCCTCTCCCTCTCTCTTACCACAGCCTCCCTTCCTGCAGTGTCTTGGGGGCTTTGTGACAGACATCTTGCAGTTCAGACTGATGCTGCCCAGGATCAATTAGAAAAAGTAGTTTAGGCTGGGGGCTATAGGCTCACACCTGCACACACTCTAAATATACACACCCACATACACACGCACACAAACAAACAATCCAGACACGCAGACATACGTGCACCCACGTTGAGATTAAACACCCTAAGACATACGGGCAAATATAAACCCAAGGCAAAACCGAATACACACATCTCTGCACTTTATGCACTCTGGCCTCCCTGCCTGCAGTCCGATCGATCCACTCCTCCTTTACTAAATGGCTTCTGTCCTCCATCCTCTGCCCTCTTCCTCTCTGTTGGACTCAGGGTAATGAATGTTGCAGACTGTGCTAGACGTGCACGTTAGCTATTCTTCATTTAACTTTAGTTTGACTTTTCTCTCTCCGTCTTTCTCTTTCTGTCTGGGTATTTGTTCGCTCTCCTGGCTCCTTAGTGTTTTAGTACGATCGATGTGGCTTCCTTGCACCCAGCCTTTGGGTAGTCCACATATGCTTGCAAAGGGTCGAAGGTCAAAAGATGGATATTTTTGTTGTATTATGTATCATTTTTAGTTAGAGAACAGCTATACCATAAGCCTGTTTTCATTCAGAGGCTTAGATAAATGTATTATTCCATATAATAATACTATTAAGTTATTTCACTTTTTGTTAATTATTTTAGAACTTTGTATTGTTTCTTTCTACACTATTTCATGCGGGAAATGGAGGCAGTGAAGAGACATAGAACAGCCTCAAGGACAAAGACTGACAGGACTGAGGGTATTCACACACATGCTCTCAAACAGACACACGCGCGCGCACACACACACACACACACACACACACACACACACACACACACACACACACTCAAATGCACTCCCCTTTGCTCATCCAAACTGTAGTTGGAACCATTTGTCCACTGGCTAACTCCCAATTCTGCACCAACGCATGCAGAAAATTGGTGAGCATCTTTACTCTGGAGCTGACACTTCAATTTGTGCGGCTCCAGTGACCGCTGCTCTGCGGTCCCTCCCCTGCGTGAGAACAGCTGGACACCTGCCTAGCCGGGCTGGCCGAGTCCTGGAGCTTGGGACCCGGGGCCTGGGAATTAGGGGCCTGACCTTTTTTGTCATCCCGAGCCCGTGTCCCACCGCCCGGGCCCTGGCCTCGCCTCTCCGGTCCTCGTCACAGCTTCACAGGTTCAGCTCAGTGCCAGCGCCGGTCCCTCACCTGTGCAATCCCTCATTTATGTTCCCTCGGCCACGCTTCGGTTGCAGTTCACTTCAACAACATCCACCTTGAACTCTATGAAATCTCCATTCCCATCCTGGCCCCAGAGCCTCTGCATGCTGCATGCCGGCCTGAGCTGCCACAGCCACAGGCTCCCAGCTCAGTCAAATCAGTGAGCGCACTGTGCATTACTGTCTGTGCCGCTGTAATCCCCAGAGTGTGACGGATGGGAGTGATCACTGTCTTAACTGGGACTTTATGCCAGATTAAACGGGGCAAAACCATCATCGGCTTCCATATATGGGATCCTATCCCCAATTAACGTCAATAATGTATTGAAATGTTTTTACTGAAATGTGTGATCTTCATTGTGTATTTTGTTCTTTACAATGGTAGGAACAAAGGATAGAGTGAGATGAGGAGAGATGTGAAGATGCCGTGATAGAGTGAGAGAGTAAAAAGCATGGGTGGACAGTCAGTCTACAGTATCTTACCTACGCCTGCTAACCCCAAATGGAAGGAAGAGTCTTCCTGACAGACACCATATCCCCCTCCCACTTCTCTACATCTAGCAATTTATCGGCTTTTCCTCTTCCAGTGGTCTTTGACTGTAGTAGCATACACTGCTCTACACTGCAACATAACATGGTATGTCATGCTATGTACCAGATGTGTAATTCAAAACAGGCCAACCTTGAGTGTTTTTTAGCTAAGCTGGGACAGAGGACAGACAGATCCACATGCAGAGACACCACAGGGGTGAACTGCAACCATGAGTCAGCACCAGGTGTCCTGACTGAGGACAATGCTTCCAAAAGAGAACGGCAGTTGATTGTAGTGTTGCACCTGTGCAGCGAAACAGGTCTTTTTAGAGTGCTCATAGCTCCTTAAGGAAGCCACCTAGCGCATGCATACAGCTACATGCAAACACTCACATGCATTCACACAGACACACATACTGCAGTGTGCCATGTATCCAGCTGCACAAGTCAAGTCAGGAATAAGCAATTTTACACTTTAATGCTTTTGTGACCGACTGTTCCTGGCTTCCTACAAGTACAAACTGAAGCAGCACTTGTTCTGAAGCGAGCAAAAATGAAACTCACAACATATCCCTTAAAAAGCATGAGCGATGGTTACGCTACCAATAATACCACAGTATTAATAATAATAATAATCAAAATATAAATCTTACTTACTTAATTTTACAGAATGGGAGTTTGTATTTGATATCTAATTCAAGCTATTTAAAGAATCCCTCTCTGGATATAAAGTAGTCAACACAAACAGCAAGTAAATAAGAGAACACACTCGCGCACAGACGGACACACACACACAGTGCTGAAATTAGACAGAGCTCCTCCTAATCTAATTGTTCTTCCACAATCAGCTGCTATAGTCAGCTACTGTCTGTTTCAGTGTGTGTGTCCTTATATATGTGTGTGTGTGTGTGTGTGTGTGTGTGTGTGTGTGTGTATGCGTGTGTGCATGACTCCTTGTGTGTGAATTTGTTTTGCAACTGCCTCAAAGCACAGCGAGTTAAATAAAAAAGACACGACCACTGCTGTCCGAGAGAAATCATTCCAAGGCCTACGGTACTGTATGTGTGTATGTGTATGTGTGTGTGTGTGTGTGTGTGTGTGCGTGTGTGTGAGCGAGAGAGAGATAGAGAGAGATAGATAGAGTGCATTCGTTCATGTGTACCTAGGAGCTAAACTGATTATTGATTTGGCTCTGAACTGTAGCTGATATAATCAAATCGGTTCTAGAGGAAAGGACAGCTCTCTGTCATCTGTCTTAATAAGTAAACAGTTTGATGGAAATAAGAAGTAACAGTAGCTGGGAGTGTTGCCGTAGTTCCTAGTTAGTAAGATACTGAAAAAACAATAAGGAAATGAGGGACCCAACTGTTGCTTTGACCTCAGATACTATCACGTCAATGAAATTAAATGGGATTAAATGCATTTAATTAGCTTTTTCATCTGTACCAATAGTGGTGCTTATTGTTCATACTATATACTGTTGTACATGCAGTCCTATCTAACAGATGCTATCATGTGCATAATGTGTTTTCAATATGCTTCTTTTGATATCTGCTAAATAAATTATTCATAGCCATTTCAATCACCGATAATGCTATAAGTGCACTCATCACAGCCCAGTGTGACTGCTGAATTTATAGTGAGGCCCATGCTATCTGAGGATTTAATCTTGATGTAACTTGACGTCAGAGTGGTGCAACCATTACCGGTTTCTACTGCAGGATGAGCGGAGAGGAGTAAGACACAAAAGGACTCCAATGTGTACCAGCACAGCTAACAGACAAGGCCTGCGGCATACCAACTAAACCATCAAGTGTGGCGTGCATTCAAACGAACAGATGAATCCCCCCTACCGCCGTACAGTGCAGAGTAATTGAAAATGCCCACAGGAGACAATCTATGTTCATATACAACAGTTTGTGCCAGTTGGAGAAACGTATAGAAAGCGGGGGTTGGCTGCCATAAGAGAGACTGAGATGACGCCGGGGAGCTGTGCATAAGGGAGATAAAGAACACTTATCTCACTATCATTCCCATTTTCTCTCTTTCTTTTCTCTGCTGCGCTCACTCTCTCTCTTTACTTTTACCCCGCTGACAGGCTCTATTCATCTCTGCCGCTGACGTTTATCAGTCTCGATAAGTATCTGAAGCCACAGTCCTATTTCCAGTTTGAGGCTGGCAAAGGCTGGTGATGCGCCGGCGAATTGAAGGGAACGTGCATTTATTTGTGAGGAATCCATTGCTGCGATGGAGCAGTCACCTTCACTATCCATATTGCGATCTCAAGAAGTTGCTGGTAGCTGTGAATGGGAGCGACTGGCGGGCCTCCCTTGGCTGCACGCACACTGTGTCATACTGATGCTACACCACACAAGAACGAGAAATAGCCAGGTTATTCCCAGGCTTTCTTTAGCATGTCTGGGAATAATGCTAAAGGAACATAACATAACATTTTCCTTTTAGATGCAATGGAGAGCTGCTGTCACTTCAAATATGCTAGTCTTTTATGTAGAGGGAGTACTGTATATGTGTGGGTCATTGTTGGTCTCAGTTGACATCCACGTAGATTGTATATGCTCTCTACAACTGTGGTGGAATTGCCCCTGTTTTTCAGTGCAGAACCCGCTCGGGTCATGTTACTGTTAATGTGATTCTATGTGGTATACTTCATGGCATGACACGTTTGTAGGCATATGGGGTATGGAGACTACAGACAGGTATTTTTTGCAAACAATTACTTGTTTGCAAATCTTTTATTATATTTAAATTGGTATGTATTACAGGGCAAAAGTTGTCCAAAACAGTAAAAACAAGGTATACAATTTTACTTACCCCAGAAATGGTGCCATTTTGTTGCATGTTAGCGTGCATGTTCCATCTATAATTCATTAAGCTACAGAATTATATAAATGTTTAATATGACAGAGGCGGTGAGGCAAGTCACTCGCTGTTCAAAGTGCGACCTTGAAACGTCCTTTAAACACTGTGCATCAACAGCACTGGGCCAGTTAAACTGCAACTACAACTGAAGAGGGAACCCATATGCTCACACAAGCGGCAGGCATACACACACATACACAGACAGACACACACAGACAGACACACACACACACACACACACACACACACACACACACACGCACACACACTGTCTGCCCGCCACTGCTTTCTGTTCTTTGTTCCTGGGATGCAAAATGCAGATGAGACAAGTCAGCTGCCTGTGTTCCGTCTCAAGAGAAACTGCCACTCAAATGCAGTGTGTGAATGAATTCCAAAACACACAGGGAACCGTAGAGGATGAGAGACGGAACATTTTTGAGAAAGAGCAAAGAGAGGAAAGAGGGAAGAGGGAGAGGAGCCAGATAGAGGGTAAAAGGGAAAGAAAGGGAGCCGTAGTAAGTAGCAAATAAAGCCACTGTTCCCTCTCTCTTTCTGTTCCTTCAACTGAACAGAGAGCCGTATGCACACATGAACAACAAGGGCTTGGTCCTGTGTTTGCGGATATGGTGAGACGCTAACACTCCCTAGCTGATTATGTGTCTGTCTCTCACATTTTGAGTTGCTGCCAGAGGAATTAGGGCTAGTATTTGTGAATCCTCCCCTCACAGGAGAATGCCTTACCATGCTGCTCAGATTTTGTACTCTTTAAAATAAAATGAGGGAAACACATTTTAAATAAATGAAGGAAATCGCTGTGGAAGCCTATTACATTTTCAACGTGACCGTTTTGTGAATCTTCATGTGTGTTTAGGCTGCGCACAAAAGGAATATTTAAAAACCAAAGCATACTAATTGGGACAGCGATTGTTACAGCCGGTTCTTATTCAAATAGGCTTTTGGCTCATTAACTGCATCCATCCAGCCTTTATTGAAAAGAAAGTGGAAAAGACATTTATACACAATTCAATATTTAGCTTCTTTTTTTATGTGCCATAAAAATTACAATATCATGTAGGTATACTTTCTTAAGACTAAATAATGACGGCACAAAATAGGTTCCAATCAGAGTCGACCTTAGGCTAACCTTTTTGATTGAATTTGCTCATGACTATTGAACGAGTTCAGGAGGGTTTTAATTATTTTTCTAAAGATGTTTTGAACTGTTGGGCTATTTGAATATTTATTGTATTAATATTACACAGTCATACTGTTTTAAGTAGGTTATAAATCATATCAGTCATTGTCTGAATACCTGCCCCTTCACCATTTACGAATGATAAGGAATACAGTTCTAACTAAATCAAAATAGCAATTCTGTAATGTGTACGTTGTTTGTTGTTGCTAAACCAATTAAATGTTTTCAGACTACTATATTCCTGTGGTTTACATTACTATCACTTGCATTCTGAACCTCATTACAGTGTAGAAAGGCAGTAAACATGTAATTAGCTCACTGGCTAGTGTCTCTGTGAGTCAACCCCTCACCTGCTGCTGTACAATACTAGCAACAGCTAACTCACAGCTACTAGGAAGCCACATGCACTACACAACTGATCCCCTGCAAGTCCATATCCCCAAGAAGGCACATACAAAGGCACACACGCACAATCAGGCACACAAACACAAGTTCATCCAGGCACAAACTCAACACAGACAGAGCCTGGAATGGTACAGTTAGTTGTGTATGTCCGTCTATAGTTCATTTTCACGTATGCAAACACACAACAAACTAAACAGACAACTCCAGCAAAAGCCCTGCTCAAAGGACTTGAAACCAAGTCTGGCACACACACCACCACACCACCGCGTACAGTAAAAAATAACTTTACTACTTGACATTTCAGCATGCCTGAGCTAATTACTGCAAATGTGCTGGGACTACAACGTAATGTCCAGCAGGGGTATCTGTGCATGCCAACAGCCTTATCAACACCACTAACCACAGCCTCACTAGTGCTAACCACAGCAGCTCCGTAGGCCAACACACAACAACACACAACACTACTGACCCACATGGATGAATGGAAATGGCAGGGATGGGAATGGTTTTCAGTTTGTTGAAAGGTTACTGACTGCACTGTTGCATATCAGCATGCATGACATTTTACTCTGAGACAAAGTCTCTTGGCGGGATGCAATCAAAACATTGTTTCTACGTTTGTTTTATTTTCCTTGTATGCATATATGATAAATCCACATGAGGTTATAAGAGGTGGACGCAGATTAATTAATAAAAATAAAATTTTTCATGGGAAGAAGAGTAGGGAATTTTTACATGAAAATCTATGACAACAATGTTTATGATTTAATTACTGCAAATTGAATTGACAAAGATACCCACATCCCCTCTCTGCTTCCTTTTCACTGGTGGTTTAATCAGGCTGCAGTTAAAAACGTCACTCTGCATCTGACCACACGTCAGTCTCACTGCCCACTCTCATACACTGGCTGACACAAGCTCCTGCCGACCCACACACACACACACAAGCTACTGCCACCCCCCCCCCCCCCCCCCCCCCACACACACACAAGCTACTGCCACTACACACACACACTCATTAACACACACACTACTGCCACCCACACACACACACACACACACACACACATACACAACACGCTACTGCCACCCAAACAACCACACACACACACACACACACACAAACAAGCTAATGTCTCCACACACACACACACACACACACACACACACAGAAGCTACTGCCCTTAAACACACACACACACACACAAGCTACTGCTACCACACACACACACATATGCTACTGCCATAACACACACACACACACACACATACATACGCCGTTTGAGACTGACAACATAATTGTAGGGCTGTATTAATGTTCCCACTGATATTTCTTTATTAGGGCAGAACATCTCTCGCTTAATGCCTGTGAGCCATCTTCATTGTCCCCCACAATTGTGGTGACATTACCCTTTGTTAATGGTGGCTTGGAGTGTTGGCTATACACTTAATATTATCAACCCTTATCTCATTGAAATGTTTGCCCTACCTTCAGTAACATTTAAATAATTTATAGCAAACTATTCAGTCAGTGAATCCCTGCTAATAAATTCCTCTCACACGCCATCCTATTAGCATTGATGTGTAACCTTGGAGCTGTGAGGCTGGACAGGGAGCACGGTGTTCTGCCTGAGGGAAGCTCAAACACTGTGTGTCCATGTTTGTGTGTGCGTGTGTGTCTGTGTGTGACTGTGTGCTCATATGTGTGAATGTGTGCATACGTGTGCATCTATATGCACACACATGAATGCACACGCACACATGTGTGCATGTGTGTGTGTGTGTGTGTGTGTGTGCATATATGTGTGAATGTGTGCGTGTGTGCATGTGTATGTGCATGTGTGCATGAGTGTACGTGTGTGTGCATGAGTGTGTGTGTGTGTGCCCATGTGTGTGTGTGTGCATGTGTGTGTGTGTGTGTGCGTGGGTGCGTGAGTGTGTGTTTTTGTGTGTGTGTGTGCTTGCACATGTGTGTGTGTGTGTGCCCATGTGTATGTGTGTGTGCATATGTGTGTGTGTGTGCATAGAAATATGATGGCCGGTCTCGCAGCAGATAACCCCTACTGTTTCCCTGCAGGAGGCTGCAGATGTGCGAAGAACACTCGTATTTATTATCTTTACCCTTACTACTGATATCCACCTTACCTTATCAGGGCGCACATCTCCTCTGCTGCTATTCCCCTCTATTTTCCATTTCTTCCTCTAAATTCTGCCCCCCCCAGATCCATGCCTTGTCTCTGTCAGCTCTGTGTTAATGCCAAGGCCCTCCGTCTACACTATCCTGGCGGCTATGCTAGTACTCACTGTCCAGGGACACTCGATGCTAGCTTAGCAGATTCAATTAGCATTTTGATTGCATGCGGGGGAAAGAAGCTGCTTAGTAACCAATCAAACATTTACTTGATGACAAACAAATAACATGTACTACATTCTTGATTGCTAATACAAATGTTTTAATTTTTAATTTTAACTTTTTAATCGTAACCATTTTAAAAACAAATCAATGGATTTATGTATGTATGTATATATTATGTATGTGTGTGTGTGTGTTTGTGTGTGTGTCTGTGGGTGGATGTGTGTGTGTATGTATTTATGGATGGATGGATGGATGTGTGTATGCATGTACAGTATGTATGCATGATGTATTGATGGGTGAATGGAATGTTTTACTAAGTAACTTGCAAATGAAGTGTTAACAGACAATGTTTTCAGTGCAGAAGTGCACTCACAGACACCCACACACACACACACACACACACACACACACACACACACACACACACAAAGTAGCACTGCACATGCATATGCTTCATTGCATTATTATAGGATACATTACACAGATACAGAATATTAAATAAACATTCACAGTTAAAGACAGATTAATTGTCATTGCAACTACCAACATTTGCTATCTACAGGCAAACACACCGCCACGACACCATCAACCTTCTGCACACATGAAAATAAATTCAAAAGGTCCTTACTTCACCACTAACTGTACATTCAGCATCAGCAATGTGCATTGGAACTTCACGGCACTAATTAAAATGAAGCAGAAATAAGGAAACGTTATACACATCATCACCATACAAAGTACTATTACTCTGGCTTGACCCTCCCTTCCATGCAAGCAAGTCTCTCTTGTTACACCCACCCATCTCCACCTCCACACCCACCTCTCTCTCTCCTCACCCCTACCCAAGCATTCTGTTGTTAACAAAACTGTTAGCACTCCCTCACTTTTAGTCTTTTTCTTTTCATGCAAGAATGTCCAATCTCTCCAACTCATCTGTCTTACACAGTATTTCAACACGGTGTGAGGAATTGTCATGTTTCCCCCTGAAAAGTGGTGTCATGCTGCCTGTATTCATGGAGCACAAAATGGATCGTATAATGACAATGAATAGACAGTGGGTCTAGGCACAGTAATCGCCACCACTACAACTAATCTACTGCTGTAGCGCGGGATGCTCACTGTTCAAATGAAAAGACTGGTCAACAGTATAACGGAGTATAGCGGTAGGCTGCCGGCAGCCTTCTTCCTTACCATCTTAAACCCATTCCACTCCATTTGGGAGCCGCCGGCCGTTTGTCTCTCTCTCTCTCTCTCTCTCCCCACACACACAAAACAGCAGCAACGCCTCTGCAAAGGGAAAAAAAATCCCCTAGTCTCTCGCTATGTGTCTCTGTCGCTCTCGCTCTCCTCAAGAGCTTTGCCTTTAATTTCTCTCTGTCTATTTCTCTCTGTTTCTGTTTATCTCTGAGTCTTAGCGGCAAGCAGAAGGGAGTGTGCTGGTGGCGTAGAGAGCAGGCATCGCCTTCTTCCACAGAGGCTGAGAGGAGAATGGGCTGCTTAGAGTGGGAGAGTGATGGGCTGCAGCATCCCTCCCTCCTTCCCTCCTCGAGCCCTCCCTCTCTCCTCGCTCCCTCCCTCGCAGAGCCACCCGCCCAGTCGCCTGCTCAGTTGGAAGGTCAAAACCCACCCACTCGCCCCCTCCTACCCCTTTTGCGGAATCTCTGATTGGCTCCTTAGCTTGCCTGTCGCTGCATCTGCCTCTCCCCCTCCTCCTGTTCCTGGAGTGTTAACACCTTCGCTCTCCGGCTGGCTTGAAGCCGTCGCCGGCACACGCCAGCCTCAGCCCGGCTTGGCAGAGAAAAGGCTTTCTGAATCCCAGCAAAGCAATCAATTGCTGCTGAGGTCCCTGCTTGAGTGAGCCGGCAGAGCGGTGCGAAGCGGAGCACTAGGAGAGTGATTGCAGCCCGGGGCGCTATAGTAATAGGATGCCTGTGCAGCGCCATGTATATAAATTAGCTATTACAGGGTGAATGTTAAAATCCTCTGTACGTTTACACGACTCTTTTTAGGCTCTGTTGTTCGTCACTCACACGCACACACAGCTACAAACACACACAATAAGTAGTAGGCTAGTTGTTGTTTCTGCCTTTAGTTGGAATGCCATATTGTCAATAGTTTGCCTAAAATAATGTCCACGTGAATAATTCGCTACATCAACACAAAAAAAATGCCAAAAATGAATGAATATGGGTAGAAATATCGAATAATGCAATATGTTTGATGAAAAGGAAAAATAAATATATTTTTTAATCAGTTGTTTGATTATGAGGAGGGCAATCGAATACATATACACCTGCACCTAATGTTTTATACACATCTGTCACAGGTGGGATTCACCAAATACATGGGGGGGGGGGGGGGGGGGGGGGGGATAAGTTCTCGTTGTTGCCGTATTATCGTTAGCAGCCCTAAAACATAATACATTTAAATAGATACAGTTGAATTGTGAAACAAATGTGCCTCTTACCAAATGTTACGGTGAAAACAATTTGTCCTTAATTATGTTCTACCTATCTGCCTGCTGTGGTCTACATGCATAAACACATTTAACATTATGTCTACCGGGAAGTAACAATATGCTTTCACTCACCATGACCATTCTCGTTTCAGAGTGTTGTTAAAAAGGGAGGAAGGCGTGCCGTGCTAACTGTAGTCTCGGCGGGTAAACTCGGATAGCGCGTGGTCCCAAGGACAATCGGATGGGGAGGCTGGCAGCGCGTGTTGGTGTGGATGAATAGAGCCGAATCTCAAAAAACGACACTACGTCTTCGGTGTGAGATGCAATACCTTGCTATTTTATCCTCTGCCAACAACATACACCGAACAAAAGCATGCGGGCTCAATAATAAAACATTAACAACCAATAGAGATTCGAGGTTCCCGTGAAAACAACGCGCAGAGAAAATAACTCCTTTCCCTAACAAGCCACTTATGGAATATCCAGCAACCTCGCGCGTAGCCTCTCATTGGCTGCGCGAGGTAAAATTGGGGTGGTGCGGATGAGAGAGGGAGGCGGGTCGGGGAATAGAAAAGACAGCAGCCTACATCCATGGAAAATGCTGGATATATCAAAAGTAGTTTGTATTATAAAATGTGTCATAGTTGTCAAAATCATTTTTTTAAAAACATTTCTATATAGGAATGCCAAAAAGTAATGCACCTATTCAATATATTATGTTATATTATATTATATTATATATTATATTATAATATATAATTATATTATATATAATATAATTATATTATATATAAAAAAATAGTTTGAAGTGGCGAGCACAAAGCACCAAGACTAATGACCGATATAGTTGTAATCAAACAGTATACTTTTCGACAATAAGCATACTATCAACAAGCATTCACTTGTTGATAGTGAGTTGACACAAGGAACGTTAAATGTTTTGTTAAAAGGAAAGGCCCACTTATAACACTAGGGTATTTAGAAATAGTGGTGCATTTTGCACATTTTCACTCTAATTTCACCATAAACCTTTAACAAGTAGCATCGTATTTCGTTTTCTGATTGAATGTCCCTCACAAGTCTTTAAAGTCCAGCATTTAAACACATGTGTATTTTTTTGGTTCTCTGTCTCAAGAAGACAAGAGGGAGCCCTTGCCTCTACATCAGTTGTCCGATGGGCAGCTATTTTTCACACACACACACACACACACACACACACACACACACACACACACACACACACACACACACACACACACACACACACACACACACACACAAACACACACACTTTTCCCAAAAGCTAGATTGTAATCCTAACTAATTGTGCTGAAAATGCTCAACCCATCTTTTTGTGGCCTGACATGGGATCAAAACATCATCAGATTCCCCAACACATAATCATACTATTTTCTCTGTACTCCACACAACGGAGAGAGGCAGTCATTTAGCTACTGCTCATTCTCATGTTGGTTTGATTCAATTAGCACAAGGCTTGGGAGTGCTAACATACCGAGGAAAGTCCATTAAACCTGTGGGGTATTCTCTTTTCCATTTAGCAGTCTAAGAAATGCTATGCTAATCAAATTATATCACGTCTGATATTATCCCCATGCTGTGCATATGCTATAACAACATCATTTGTGTTTTTCAAGGAGTAACTTACAGGATTTTCTTAATGTTTACTTGAATGGCCACACGATTGGATTAGATATGTATTATCAATATGTAATGCAGGATAAAACATATGTATTGGTTTCTATATATTCCACCCAATACATTTTAGAATTGAAGAGCACATTTGTATTATTTAAGGACACACTCAATGTATTTTTTCTT
>JACYXH010000685.1:467500-530000 GCA_026745465.1 Lota lota | reverse complement strand
AGCGTCTTAGGCGCAGTACTCAGATTGATGACGGCCTCTCCCCTGGCAGGTGTCCACCCTCCGCCAGGAACAATCAACAAATGGGTGTCAGAGCCGAGGACTCCTGTCTGCCCTCCTCTCCCCCAGTAACAAACTCTGCGTCATTCCTTCGCCGGCTCCCAGACGACCAGACGACCATTACACCACAAAGTACCCAGGAGCTATTCCACTGGACTCACTGACCCCTCCAATTGGGTGTCGTCCCCCCATGATGTATTACACTCCATTTAATCATTGAATGTTTCAAATGTATCACGTTTTATCAGCGTTAAGGGTGGAATATAACTTTGAAGCTGTACTTGTTTAAACTATCTATGCTGACTATATATCGTAGGGGAACATTTGTATTTCATTGGGGGAAATTGTATAGTAGTATGTATATAATAAATATAATAATTTAATATAATAATTTGATGTATTTGGGTGTTGATGCAGGGGATACAGGGGAAAATAATTCAGAATGGACCTAATTTAGGAAGGCATTGTACATAGCATAGTATGTGTGATTTCACAGACTCAAGACACAATGCATGCCTTCCTCTATGAGTCCATGTTTTCGCTAAGAACATCACACCGTTTGGGTGAGATTTTGGAGCTCTTGGAGCTGCCTTCTATTGATGCTACTTGACGTGATCCTTCAGCAGACATAACCCTTGCTGATGTCACTCTCCCTTGCAGACATTCCTCAGACACCGCATCTTCATGTTGATCCCACAACCAAGAGCATGCTGCATTTGTCACGGTCGCTTGTCTCCCCCCTTCAACGGAGGGCCGTTTGATATGGATGCTGCTCTGTCGACTGCAGGGATGTGACAGGGGGCTGTCTTAGAGCTGAGGTCAGATAGCCTGTCTCCAACGGTGGGATATGCAGTGATAGCTTGCTAGGTCAGCTTGTAAAAGCGAAAGAAAACAATAATGAAAATAAAGAAGGAACTGTTTTTGTTTAGGGATGAAATTCAAGATACCTGCTGAGATTTTGGATTTCTTCTTTTGTGGTTTTGAAGCGCTCAGGACTTTAATGCTAACAGTAGTTGTAGTTTGCCAATCAGTGCAGTTTTGTAGTTAGGCTGCTAACTGCTAGCTAACATACATTAGTAGCCTGTGTAGCCTCAAGCAGAACTCGATTTACACTTATATACAACATCTCCATCACGCATTGAAATGTTGGTTTTAGCTCTGGATCTGGAACTCTGCAGGACAGCTAGCTAGCAGTGGCTATATAGGACTATAGGACGTGGGATGCGGCCTGGCACTGAACTTGCATCTCAACAGGAGGCGTGTGGATTATAGTGTCCATTTGGACAACAGAGTGGCCCGCAGCTTGTACTGACATTCAACACCTCGGCCTGCGTGCATCCGCTCCAGCCAACCAGAATTGCTCAAACCCACTTAGAGCTGTTAAGTGCTGGTTAGCATTAACGTACACTCAATATAAAGCTTATTATGTGATACCATTATACTGATAGCCTACCCCACAGCATAAATCATTTATATTTATATTATATTCTAATTAATCTATTATATAATCTATATATAATATAAATATATAATCTTTCTATTCATTCTATTCTTTTATATTACATTATATTATATATATATAATTTATTTATATATATTATATTGTATTCCATTTCATTCTATTCTATTCCATTCCATTCCATTCCATATCATTCTATTCTAATCTATGTCATTCTATGTTAGTTTATTCTGAACTGGTGGTGTGAGATGGAGTAGTGGCCAGGGTTCAGTGTGATTCTGGTGGCTGGTCATGGGGTGCAGCGGTGGGCCTAGGGGCTGAGGGGCTGTGGGGGCAGCAGCCGGGCTTGCGTTTGATCCTGGTCGAGGTACATCCATTCTCACTGGGTGACCGCTGCGGTCCATCTGGCAAAGGGTTTTAATCAACCCACCCATTACCCAGCACCCCCTTCTCCATATGTATTCGGATGCACAACTACACATACACACACACACACACCCACACACACATACACACACATACACACACACATACACATACACACATGAACACACTCACAAACATACACACACACGAACACACACACACACACACATAAACACACATACACATATACATACACATTCATAACCATACACACGCATACAGACACAGACACATACACACACAGTGCAATATTTAGTATTAGCACTACTAACATTAGTGGTATTATTTGTTTATTTTTTGCGGATTTGTTTTGCTGAAATGTGGAAGAATGTACGGAAAGAAAGTAGTAACTAAAATATGAATTGTGCATGAAAGCCAAAAGAAGCCATACTTAATATTCTGGCCAAATATTTCCAAAAAAATGAAGAAAACTAACCTCGGGCTTCTGTGATAAACAAGTTTTTGTCAAATAAAATGCAGCTGTTTGCAGGCCTGCCCCACAGCACAGTGGACAGAAACATGCACATGCTGCACAAATCATGCTCTCTAAATGTCACTTCATGCTTAACCGCTCTTCCCCGTGCTTGAGGAGAGCAAGCAGGCAGTGCACGTCTGCACGACATATGAATAACTCCATCGGCTCACGGTCTTAAATGCCTACACGCTCGGAGACTTGTTTCAATTTAATTGTGTTGTCAAATCATTTAGCTGTTTGAAGTAAAAGGGGAAAGTTATTGTTCCTTCAAACAAAATCATTCGTCGTCTATGAATTATTCATTTTAACATTTCGCTCAACAGTTTTAAATAAGATACTTTGCTGCTTAACTTTCGTACATTTGAACTTTAAACTGCTCTTCTAAAATATCAACAGAGAAGCTCTTATAGGTCCTGACTTAAACACATACGCACACGCACACACACACACACACGTACACACACACGCACACGCACACACACACACACACACACACACACACACACACACACACACACACACACACACACACACACACACACACACACACACACACACACACACACACACACAACCACACAATAAATTAAGCCTGGACAGGTCAACTTAATATTCCAGCAATAAAAAAAGAGCTGTTGATTAGTAGCCTAAGCCTCACAAAAAATGTACATATATTTCTGCTGCTGTAAATTATTTTACACTGTCAGTAATGTTCCAGCTCAGGCCACACTCTGTTAGAATATATGCATTCTTAATAGGATTGTAGATGTAGAGGTCTATTGATGACTAATGTATTTTACAGAGCACTGAAACAACCTACCACCAAAAAAGTGAACACCTAGTAGTGTTAAATAGTGGGACCAAATAAGTGCAGTATTTTCATTAGCTTTTGAGCTTGATTTAGCTAACCTTGCATGTATTGTTTCGTCTGCGACCAATCAATTGCTTGGAAAAATCCATCCCAACTCAAGAATACATTTAAGAGCACTTAAGTGGCATATTTTGCCCAAGGACTGACTGTATCATGGTGGAACTAATGTGTGGAAGCGGTAACTTTGTTGGTCACTCCTCAGTGCTAATGCACACAAGCCAGCGATACATCATTTATTCACGGCAACAGCAGACACTTTGCCTCCCTAGCAATTAAACAATCAATAAAAAGGCATCGGCTTTTAAACTTCAATTCTGAGAGGAGGAAAAAAATAGCGCTGTTCGTCAACATGCCGAGATGCTAGCTGCACACAATCACTCAAGGATCAGCATCATTTGTCACCTCAGGTTTAGCACTGAGCGATAAACTGCCTTTCTGCCTCCTTTCTCTTTTCTTAAAATGGCTGCCATCATATTGTTGGATCATAGTCTTATTTTATGAAATATCCTTTATTCACATTAAACCTAAAATGGGGATGTGGGGTGAATAGGTAGTTGAGGCTGTAACAGTATAGAGGCTATCTATACGTAGCGATCTATGCGTCGGCGTTTCTCGATGTGATTAAGTCTGATGAAGTTGTTTTATGACAATCACACTATGGTCGTATAGGAATCTCATTGACTAATAGGCTATCTATATTTAGGGTTGATGTTGTTTTCCTTTTTGAATGGGCTGTAACCCTTTTGTAAACCTTTTAATCAAACGTTACAAATTTCACCGGTTATTTTATTTGTTTATTAATAAAGGACGCTGCATTTCCCAAATGACACAAATTACATTTACATTTCACAAAATAATAAAACCTGTGAAATGATACGCTAGTTTCTATATCATATAATTGGTATCTTACATGAAATTTGTTTTCCATTTTGGAGAAAGAAATAATACAATTACTGCTATCCATATTTACCCTGTGCCCTCTTTCCATGTATTGTATCAAAACATTGTTTCAAATCAAATTAAACCATGTTAAAGAAAAGTAATAATTTTACCTCGGAAATTAAATGGCTTGCTCTAATAACCAAAATAAAACCTATCTTGGGGAATAATAACTAAAAGAAATATATATTTAGGCAGTGCAGCCTAAATATAGATTTATGCTGCGTATGCCCACAATAGACATCTCATACGTTACCGTTAGGGGTTTTAATAGTTCATTTAATTAACTTTGGTCTAGGCTTATCCCCACTGCAAATACTACTTTAATTGAATTACCATTATTTGCGTTTGCTGCAGAAACACACTATTAAGGGCTCTCCGTGTATCGGCCACATACACAGTGAATGCAGTACGCTGGACCACAACCCCTCAACCGCATCATTTACTTGTACACAGGTAAAATTACAGGTCATTATTTCCGGGTCAAAGTATCTGAACACAAGACGCTGACCTTCGTCCGGGCGTGGGCGTGTGTTGTTTGGTGCTCGCCCCCCCGGGGACAGACTGCTGTTTATGGATCACATCCATCTGCCAGCCTTGAGTGTGTTCTCTTTTATCAGAGCCCATGGTAGTAAAAATAACGCATGATGCACTGAAAAACACGGTAATGTGTAAGCAAAAGAGCGCACATGGAAAAAAACACGACCGTGCATTACAGAAAGGGTAGGATTACAGGATTGCTAATGTAAATATAGAGACTCTTCAAAAAGAAGGGGAAGACAGCATGACGAATGGGATGCAGATAGACAGATGGACATAGTTCACCTCACTCTGCATGTGTGTGTTTGTGTGTGTGGGTGTGTGGGTGTGTGTGTGTGTCCGCCTGCAGACACCTGCTCCACTCTGCAGTGACGGCTCCCAGCGGGACACAGGCTCAGGCTCAGCTGCTGAACACTAGGCTCTCCCTGCAGCACTGGTGGCCAACACACATACACACACACACACACACATGCACAAATTCACACACACACACACACATGCACAAGCACACTCTCACACACACACACACACACACACACACGGATGCACACATGAATACACACACTCACACACACACTTGCTATCAACCAAATCTATAGCCCTTTAGCCTCCCTTACAGTGTCTATCAGCTGCTGTGGCCCTGTAACTGACACGCCACATGTGCTCATATCAAGCTCAAAACCCAGACATGATGTGCAAACACACACACACACACACACACACACACACACACACACACACACACACACACACACACATGTAACAAGCACACACACATAAATTCAGGAGCATTGACAGCCCGACAGCTATTTTAATTCAACAACTTTTTGTTTGTGATGATGCTGCAGCCTATTTGCTTTTCTCTTTAATGTAATTGATTGTGCAGTCGGCCAAATGAGACAAATTATAGGTAGGGCTGGACAGGACATTGTCCATGGCCCGTCATAATGCAGGCCATGCATTATGGCATTATGCGAGACAGTTAAATGGACGAGTCCCGGTAGAAATAACACAAATGATGGCCTTATCTGCAGTCAACACATTGACATTGCATTAAGGTGATGGGGCACACACAGACAGACAGACACACACACACACACACACACACAATGTATATGTAATGTCTTTGTATATGTTATGTATCTCATCCCAATCTTGGTCGGACTTTGCTGTTATTTTCTCAGTTTTTATATTGCGTCTAAACATGAATCACATAAGTCAATCAGTTGAGACGCATCGTAATTTACTGCTATCTTCTACGTAACAAGAAACTAGCGGCATCACGGCAGTATTAATCAACTACCATTGTGTTAAAGAGAATTACGGTTCCATCTCCCTGCGATGTCTCAGTGTTTCCCACATATCTCTCTTACCCTCTCTTTTTCTCAGTGGGAGCAGATTTTCCTTTCTGCTGTCCTCGAGTGAGCTGCTGCACCTGTTTGTGCCTTGATGACGGCAGGGTTGTGGAGCATAAATGAACTAATTTCCTGGTAATAGAGAGCACTGCAATCAAAGAAGAGGGGAAATGCAGCGAGCGGCAGATGGAGGGAGCTAATGATTGTTGTGAAAGAGAGATGACCTCCAACAATCTACTCGCTCTGCCAGGGCAAGCTTCAGATTTTGCTAGAGAATGTGTCAGACTGTTAACCTGCTCCCGATGAGGATTAAAAAAAAGATTGCAAATATATCTATACATTTTTATGGCGACGATGTGGATGATTTGTTTTTGCAAATCCAAGAACAGACTGGAAATACCCAACACTGAATATTATTACAGGGAACAGCAGGTGCATGCGGTGGGATATCAGTAAATATTTTTCCCCTTTTTTTTTATTAACGTCATTCAGTGGCACAGAACGGTGCATTGCAGGTTGTATGATACAAACCAACAACTCTTTTTGCCGCTCACACCAGCTGTGTGCCCTTTTAATTTTATCTTTTTCTATTTCAGGGCGCACGGCTGCAACCGTGCGGTTGCCTTTTAACTGTTGGTTGCCGTGGAACTGCAGATGCAAATTTACAGCGCAGAAATATAATTTCAGATCTCAATCGAATGCTCTTTTACCTGCTCCCCCAATAACTACATCCATTATCAGATAGATCAATAGTTCCCTAGTAATTTTTGATGTTCCATTTGAGCAGAAAATACCTCATCTAAAACACACAGGGTTCGTGGCTCGACTCACTGTTACAAGCACGTACATGAAATTAATGTCACACATCAACACATGAACACACACAAGCAGTCAATTAATGTTGCCTGAAAACAGCCATGTATTTATGGACTGCATTCATATGTATTATTTAGACAGACACGCCCATAAGAGCACAGACACACACACACACACACACACACACACACACACACACACACACACACACACACACACACACACAGTTTGATGGAAGATAGCAGCAAACTTGACTGCAAGAGTAGGTGATAGGATGAAGCCATTTAGCTATTTATTCATTTATTCACAGTGACCCATCTTACAGCGAAGCCTTCCATTATGTATTGCCTGCTCAAAGAAATTATTCACCATTTAAAATATTTCAAACATACTTTCAATGTAAAGACATCAACCACAGTGGTTGAACACTATACAGAGGCAGGAAAGATAACATACTGAGAAACACATACTGCGACACACTATACACTTATAATATACAAGGACGGGGAATGTTTCAATCCTATGTTAAAACTGAAGTTGTTTTGAAGGTAGGAAATTGTTAGCCACTTTTGAGGCTCTACACACCAAAGCCATTAGAATCTTCCAGCACATTTATCTAATGTATGCAAATGATCTAGCTGTGCTTAATGAAGGCACCATTAATCACCATAACGATGGTCTGTTTTAAACAGAGTAATCACGCACACATATGCACACACACGCACACGCACACACACACACACACACACACACACACACTCACACGCATGCACGCACGCATGAATGCACACACACACACACACATAGAAGTGGAGGGATATGCCTCATCATAAACCGTCACCCACGCTAAAAATGAAAAAGACAAAACAAAGACTGTGTTTCTAAGATGTTTTCCAAGAACTACAAGCAATTATTCACAAGCTGAATTACAGCTTTTATATCTTATTAGGAAAGTGAAAATATACGAATGTGAATTTTTGATAGATTTACTTTGTTAGTTACCTTACCATGAAATTAATAAGACTATAAATCACATGGTGTGTGACAAGGTATTGATCAGGCTCAGCAACATGGATTACATTCTGCACCTTTCATGTCAATCATATTAATATATGAATACAATGAAAAAAATATTTTATCAGTCATATATATATATATAACAAAAAATTCACTGGCATTTATTCCAATAAACAGTAGACGGAAACTCAACATGACAGGGGGATAGAATACATATAACACTTAAACACTGGGCAAGCTTCGAACTGTCTTGAGAACGCCTTGGAAAGCTTCAACACATCCGTGGAGCCCAGTTCCTCTCGGAGCGTCTTTCAATCCCATACCCGCCTGATGCCCTTACACCCGTACACCCCTACACCCGTAAACCCCTACACCCGTACACCCATATACCCGTGCACCCGCTCTCCCTCTCCTCCCTCTCTCCCTCTCCTCCCTGCATAAGCATACACTGGACAGGTACCCCCGGGCTTCGTCAGCAGCATGACAGTGGTTATGAAGGCTTCCAACAGGCTCTGGGTTTGGGGGGGGGGGGGGGGGGGGGGGGGGGGGGGGCGGGAATCTGAGCCACAAGCCCCACCAAGCAAGAGCCCCCCACAGCCGATTAGACACCCACAGCTTCATGTCGCTTTAACGCAGCGAGTCAGGGATTTTCTCCCAACTTTATTTTGCCTAAACGCTCAGGGTTTTCTCATGCCCACTTCTTTCTCTCTCTCTCTCTCTCTCTCTCTCTCTCTCTCTCTCTCTCTCTCTCTCTCTCTCTCTCTCTGTCTCTCTCTCACTCTCTCCCTCGCCTGCTTCCCTTTTCCCTTGAACTCTGCTTTGCTATGTAAATGGCACAGTGGTGTTGACTCAAGAACAAAATACACTCGTGACTATCACCGGCACTTCCACTGCCTCTTCCTCGCTAATAATTCAATTACGCTCATTTCACTGTTAACATTTGAAGCCAACGATTACATACAATGCCATCATAGGTCTCAGTGTACAAGCAATTAGAAAATAATTATTATTTACAAGAGTCGACACCATTATTACATGCATGCATACTTATTATCCAAATGGCCAGTTTTATAGATTAATTTATCTCTAACAGTACAGTCGTTATCATCAACATGCTCTCTGACAGTGAACTGAATAAAAAACATATTATCAACGCACACACGAATGCACACAGCAACGGGATCACACATGCATACACACACAAAACAATTCCCGTTCCCCTGATAGCAAACTGACTGGCAGAGGCTAAAGACGGAGTAGGCGGCTGTAATTGAACGTACATAACAATGTAAATATTTACTAAAGCAATCCATCGGGAATACAATGCGTATTCCAAGAATTGATTTGCTTTCTTTTTCCCCTCTCTCGCTGTCTCTCTCCCTCTCTTGCCTCACACACACACACGTACACCCACACACGTACACCCCTGCAGCTCCTACTCGCACATGCACCACGTATAGACTCGGCAGGGCTGGCTATCCCCCTATCTATCCTATTCCAAGCCCACCCTTTTCTTATACCCCCATCAAGCCAGTGTGTTCATTAAAAATGAATGGAAATATATTGGTCTGTCTATCCTCTTACCAGGGGTGACCTGTAGCCCAGCTGGGCTGGCGACGACAGGGGATCCCTGGGAAATAGCGGCGAGTGCGTCTCGGGGACGGAGCCCGCGCCACTGGCTGCTAGTCCCGAGAGCTGCCCGTACCTCGCCATCATCTTGAGATGCTGCTAGCAGAACACACACGCTCATACACAAGACACAGGAGGAGAGGGGAGGGGAGGGTGGCAGGGAGGGAGGGAGGGAGGGAGGAGAGGGGAGGAGGGCGGAGGGGATGGAGGTTGGAGGAGGAGGAGGAGAGCGGAAGAGAACAGATAACAGCAGGTAGGTAGGACAGAGAGAGGGAGAGAGAGGGAAAGATAGGTAGAGTGAGTGATAGATAGAGACAGTGGGACAGAGAGAGAATGGTAAAGGACAGCGGCGGGAATGGGGTGAAGAGGAGAAGGAGGAGGAGAGGGGGGGGAGGACAGGAAGAAAGAAGAGGTAGAGGGGGGATTACAGAACAGTGTGCTCTCTCACACAAATGCGTGTGTGTGTATCCTCGCACACGTACACAAATTCAGAGTCACGCCTACAAGCGCACACGGACACGCACACATGTGCCCATGTGTGCACACATACGAGTCTAGCCCCAGTTGGGCACATTTCATGAGCAAGCCGAGGTTTTGATGGCTACCATGCTTTTTCGGGGGGTATTTTTTGTTGTTGTAAATTAGACGGTGTAAAGTAGTATGCATCACATGGGAACAGCCCCGGTCCTAGCTCATTGTTTGTTACTGCAAGCCATGATGAGAGTGAGTAGCGTAGCAATCCCTTATTCTCCGTACTGACCGCCATGCCGAGGGCAGAATACTACAGTGTCGCTGTTATCAATCATTGCCTCTGTCCCTCTGAATATGAGCATACAAAAATGTACAGACACGCACAAACACAGACACACAGACACACACACACACACACACACACACACAACACACAGTATCACACATGACAAAATGGTTGGCAGCAGACGGAAGAAACAGGTGAGGTGAAGAGAATTGACAAAATTGGATGTCGTTACCTCATTGCTCAACAAAGCGGCGTTGAGTGTTCGGCTTATTTCGAACATCTTCAAATTCAGTGCTTGTTCTCTCTAATTTCTGCCAGTGGTCTCCCCTTCAGTTCTTTCCTCCTTTGCCTCACGGATGGGAGTCAGTCCCCGGAACACAAAAAGGAAAGAAACAAACAAACAAACAAACAAAAATAAAAAATAAAAAAACGAAAGCAGTTGAAGAAGTGCGGGGTAAAGGTGGGGGTGATACAAAATCCTCAGGTTTAGATTTTCAGGTTCTGGATGTTTCAGGTTTCTCTGTCCTCTTTGATTTCTCTCTCTCCCCTCTCTCTCTGATAGTGGACCTCGCTTGACTGTGGTGGCAGTAGCGGTGGCGTACGAGCCCAGGGTGTCCGCGCACGTCTGAGGAGTCAATATGTTTCTCTCTCTCTCTCTCTCTCTCTCTCTCGCTCTCTCTCTCTCTCTCTTTTCCCTCCCAAATCTCCCCAGAGTCAGCACATTAAAACAGGCAGTCAGGCGGTCTGTTGCTTGGGCTGGCAGGCTGGCTGGCTCCCTTATCTGTCCCCCGCACACTGGCTCACACAATACACTCCGAACCTCACACTGCTCACTGGCAGATTAGCCTGTCCCAAAACATAGCTCTTAGTTTAAACTCCCCCCCTCTCTCTCTCTCTCTCTCTTTATCTCTCTCTCTCCCTCTCTTTTTTCTCTATCACTTCCTCTCGCTGTCTCCTTAGCACTCCCTGAATCTGGTTCTTGCTCTCTCTCTCTCTCTCTCTCTCGCTCTCTCTCTCTCTCTCTCTCTCTCTCTCTCTCTCTCTCTTGCTCTCTGCCTATCTCTCTCTCCACCTACCCCCTTGCTCACGCATTGATGCAGCTACAGTTCACTGTGCTACCACAAGGTGGGCAGACTGTTCTAGCGACAGCGACAACACCATCGCCCACAACTACGACCATTCTCCTCTGTCTCACACTGATATTTCTCTCTCCTCTCTCCACTTCTTCTTTTCATTTCTATTAAATGAATGAAAATTTATAATATCAGGCGGGGTGAGAGAACGGGTATATGCTTCACAACGATCGCACAGCTCGGCTATCTGACCCTGGCTTTGAGATCAGAGAGAGCAAGAGAGAGAGAAGGATAAAGGTATTGGGGTAGAGGTGAAGGATCAATTCTGCCTGGCTCCCTTATATAATTACAGGTCTTACAAAACCACCTGGTGGATTCAACTGACAAGGACTGTCAAGGACTTTCAGATAGAAAGATATGGAAGCAACAAAAGAGAAAGAAAGCATGCATACAGTAACTCCCAAGAGGTCTCAGGGTAAAGATGCTGTACACATACACAAAATAAAAAAAATCTCTATTCAGAGACCTACATGTTCTGTGGATCAAGGGTACCTGAGAGGCAGCTGGCTGCTTGCAGGAGGAAGGAGGAGGAGGAGGGCTGGTGCAAGCACCAAAGTCAGGTGGTCGGCGTGTTGTCAGCAGCCACGGTTGGGGCGTGGTGCCCAGATGACGAAGCAGGACACACAGCAGGACTGGCAGGAGGAGTTCCCAACCATGGAAACAAACTAAGACAAAAACAAAACAAAAATACAGCAGAATCTAAGAAGAGATGTGATCGGGATATGAGGCTTGTACATTATCGATGTCAATATGCAATATCAAATTCAGCGATATGCAGAGCAAGGGTATCCAGTGTGTACTTTATCGGTTGTAATTTAATAACGTAGAAAGTTCATCAATAGAAGCCCTCCTCAAAAATAGCAGTAAAATATACACTGGTTCCAGGATGAATCGGGGAATCGTTATTTAATAAACAAAGCTAATGGACACAATTTTGCATTACTGGTGGTTCAGTGGCATTGATAGGGCTTTGTCCCCAGTGGTTTGGATGTACTTTTCCTCCCTTGGCCCAGAGAGGGAAGAGTGGCCAGTTAATAGCAGCCTATTGACATTGGACCATCTGCTGAGGTGGACCATCGCCAGCAGAGCTGAAAGCTGGGGGAAAGAGTGCTTGGAATAAAAGACATGTATGTGTATGTGTATGTGTGTGTGTGTGTGTGTGTGTGTGTGTGTGTGTGTGTGTGTGTGTGTGTGTGTGTGTGAGTGAGTGAGTGAGAGTGAGAGAGAGAAAGAGAGAGAGAGAGAGAGAGAGAGGAGATGGGAGAGCAAGAATAGTGTAATAGATTGATGGCAACTGTTAAAGTCGCAATGTGTAACACTTCAACTAGCTCATAGCTTAAAATTACCTGGACATATCTGTAGTCAATGCTGACCGATAGCAAGTTCAATAATATTGTCAATAAAACCACATCCTATAAAAAGCTGGACAGCCCGTACCTCTCTCTTTATGTACAAGAATCTAACTATCAACACTCCCAAGAACCCCCCCCCCCCCCCCCCCCCCCAGTGGGAAATTGTATTTCCCACTGCAGAATATGAAAACCTTGAATGTTTCACTTACATTCAATATATACATAGCATTCAACTATTTGAATTTTTGAACTGGGTCATTATTTAATGTGTTTAATCCGCTCACACTATCCATTTGACAAAATATGAGATGAAATGCTACAATCTCAAAAAAAGAAAGAAAAAAAAAGTGATAAATGTGTTACACAAGTATACTTATTTTGAGTACGACTCAAGTATGAATGCATTGTATACTATTTGGACTCACACAAAAGAGCGGCAAGCCACACCCCTGTTCTGCAAAGTCCCCTTTTCTCTGGGGGGGGGGGGGGGGGGGGGGGTGGTTATAGCAGTGCCTTGGGGGTGGGGGGTGGGGGGGGGTGGTTGCTGGTGGTGGGTTGGTGGTGGGGGGGAGCTGTCAGTTGAATCATCCAGAGTGAGGGCTGATTCCTCCGTCAGCTGCCTCTCAAGCCTTCCTCCCTGACCCTCCCCTAGCTCCCCAGAGCCCCCTGATTGCTGTCACCATAGTGATTCTCTGTGTCCCGCTGCCCAGTGCTATCCACCGGCCCAATGCCCCCTCCACCCCTCCAAACACACACACACACACACATACATGTGCACGCAAACACATGCATACTGTCACACACACACACACACACACACATATGTGCACATACACACACACACACACACACACACACGTGCACACACATACACACACACAACCACACACGCACCACCAGTCTCCGGCTTACTGTTGCTTGTCTTGATTTTTGCATGACTTTCCTAATTTGTGGTGCTACTATGAGTGGACCACCCGTAAAATGTCAGGGGTAAAAAAGGTTTCCCTGTATCTACCATGCCATACAATTAAACACACACACGCGTGCACATTAACAAATGCAGCCATGCACACACACACAGACACACATACACGCATCCTCCGCTGCCCATTCAAACATAATAACACAACAACAAAGAGTTATAGGCCTGGAAGGTAAAGAAATATTCGATGTCATAGAAAACTCCACGGTGCCACAGTCGAGGTACCTTAGTAAGCGATGAGTCTCCCCTTTTGATCACTTTTACAGTTAAGAAGGAGTGTATTTCAAAAACACTTAACAGGGCAGTTTGAAAATGTTCTCTGTAAGGCTAGCACTACTCTATTCCCAAGAGGTTCACGGCCATGTTCTGCTAGAAAGGATGCATTGTCGTGTGTCTTACCATCACTAAACCACACACGCACACACTAAAAATAGACCCATGCTCTCAATTTACGGTATAACTTACTGTCATAGTTACCTTCAAACGTGACAGGGATGCTTACAGCAAAGCCCATATGTGTTTGAGGTCTTAAAAGAAATCTGATTTGAAAAATAAAAACAAACTCTTGAGAGGTAATTAAATTATGAGGAATATTAGAATAGACAATGCTATTCT
This sequence comes from Lota lota, assembly GCA_026745465.1. Lineage (NCBI taxonomy): Eukaryota > Metazoa > Chordata > Actinopteri > Gadiformes > Lotidae > Lota > Lota lota. Next base: position 515,577 of record JACYXH010000685.1, on the reverse strand, counting down.
TTCAAGGTCTCTATTTTTTCCATTAAGTGATGCATTCATTCAATCGCTTTTTACTGTCCCCACAACATGAGCTGTACTTCAAACACTCACATTTTAAAAAGTGTAAAGTTTTTTGCTTTTTTTGCCCTGAATGATAATCAGTTAGAAAGGTGCACAAGAATACACAATATGAGTACACTAAACAACACAACACACACTATCATCAACATTTTCATAAATGTACAAATAATATTGTAACGTTTTTGAAAATATGGTACGATTATTTGCTAAGGTAGTAATGTAGTAATACGTTTTTCTAGCCATAACATCACACATTAATGTTTATATTTTTTAGACTCAGGGTCAGGTAATCATGTTATTTCTGATAGGTAAGTGTCAGGCACAACTTCAGACGACGATTCCACTATATCTCTGCATTCTCTCAATTAAATCACTCGCAAGAAACAAGGGAAACATGTAGCATATCCAATTCATTTATCTTGCCCTACTCCCCCCCATAATTCAATTTCAATCACCCCCTGCTTGAAAATGACTGATTGTGCCACCATGCAGCTCTTTAATTGGCCCAGAGTTAAGGGAATGATACAGCATGAAGGACAGCTCTTCAATTTTCAATTTCGGACAAAATATTACGGAGCAGCACAGTATAGTCCTCCTGTCATCTGAGAAATAATCAGGCTGACCTATCTGTTGAGCGGCCTGTTGATGTCCACCATCAAATACAGATCACACTCACACAAAAACCAATGACCTTCCCCTAGTCAAATGAATTTGCCCCCACTTGAAACCAGCGTCTAACCTAGAAATGAGCAGCAGTTGTTGCCTGTATTCCTCTTGCTTCAGGACTTGTGTGGTCGCTCATTTAATACCTTTAATCAGGTGCAGCCCCTGTAATGGAAAATGAATCAGAGCCAAGCTTGATTGGCCCTGATGACATCTACTATGCAGCAACTGTCAAAGAATCCTCCAGCTTTAATCAATCTGCTGGATAATTCCAAATGCCTATGCTACCTGCAGTGATGGGCAGTCCTCCCCCTCTGAAATTGCTATTGTGACCACGGTATGATGGTATTGAAGCTGAATATGTGGGAATCAATGTGTGTGCATACTATTGTTATAGTGAATACACTTCAGTATTCACTGGACCTAAATACATATTACATGGTAATTATAATTTTATCTATGATTGCTTCATTGTTGTACTATATAGTAGCCCATTATATTCATTCATTGAATTGATTGTAGTCCAAGTTAATACTATTTTAGTTTTTTTACACAACAATTTGGTTTAAATTCAAGTTAACTGAATTTAGTTAATGACAACAATACTGTGAGCTTTATCTTTGAAAGCTTTTCTTTTGACTTTATAAAATCTCTTGTTTTAAGATAGACTTATAATGTCTGCCTTCTAGCATTGTAAACAACGTTTATTAATATGTGTTTTATAATGATATGCAGAATTGACTATATTTTATTTCATATTATTCACTGGTGCTGATGCATATCGATTTGTGCCTCATATCACGTCACGCAAGTGTGTTCCCGCGTTGCCTTGGTAACACTCAGCGTCCTGTGAGCACAGTGCACACACGGAGAGGAAGATGGAGGAGAATGTTATGAAAGACGTCGAGACTGGTGTGTAAATTTAGCTGTTAGCAAGCCTCATTTCATTTAACAAGTCGAACGCAAGGAACAGTATCCCTCACCTAGAAATCATCTTCTAGAATGTTGCATGCCAAGATAGTAACGCCAACGTGTGCTCTGCTAGCATGCTAGCATGCAGGTGCATGGATGTAAACAACAGCTATCTCAATAATGTGTTAGAGTTAGCTTAGTTGCTGCTGTCAACAATGTGATTTTACTCAGCGATCATTGTAGTGGATACATGTGGTTGGCAAGCCCTCCGAGACTCAACTAATAAAACAGCATTGCAATATATACGCTAGAGAATGATTTTAAAGGTGTACTCGGCTGGTGTTCGCCAACTGATAAACACGGGGGTTTGTCTCCTATCGATCGTTGCCTAACCTCGTACATTTGCAAACGTTGGTTTTGACGTATTTTAGCTGTGATAGCTTTGCGTAATTAAAGCTGCCTAATTTGCAATCAACCGAATACAAGACAACGATGGGACAGTAATTTAAATGTAGTCTAACTTACATAAATACATTGCAACTAATTGCATTATAGCATCAACCGAAATTATTGTGTGTAGAAATTAGGACAATTTAAGGGATACTTAATTATTTGCATGCATTGTATGAATTGCATTGAGTTATTAATCCTCATTAAATCATACTGGTTACACAAGGTTTATTTTTCTAATCAGATTTTGACAATTATGTTTGTGAGATGATTAAAACCTGAAGTCACAAGTCAGAATAGTTGCATCTCTGCTGCAATTTTCAATTAAAGTTTTCATTTAAAAACATTGTGATGCTGTGTGTCACTTGTCAGCATGTTTCCCTCAGTAAATGCAGCAGTCAAATGTTGCTGATTTAGATGGAATCTTATTTACCAAAACAAAACAAATGTTATTTTGATTATATTCATCAAGACTGATACATCTTCATCACACACTTCATCTTACTTAAAGCAGCTGTGTCATAATATAAACCTGTACTGAGATGTACCTATATGTCATAACAAGTAAATTAACTGCAAAATAATAACACATCCACCAAAACTCTGGGAATGAAGTCTGAAACAAAGGAATACATTTAAACCAGAAATTGCTTTGCATAAGTGGCTGATAAACCTATTGGTTTTTGTGTTTTCTCCAGGTAGTGAGGCCGGTGGAGAGGATGCGTTGGTGGGCAACGTTAACAAGCTAACGGTGACCCCACCAGGGTACCCTGGAGCCCAGCGGAAAGGACATCTGGTCTTTGATGCTTGCTTCGAGAGCGGTGAGTACTTGTGATTACCACTTTGATTCACAGTTCAAGCTGGAAACTAGTAGCCAATATATATTGTAGACAACCTTATTTCACCACTAATTAAAACCAACACAACGTGGATCGGTTACTTCTCCACCATTTGAGTTATTATTGCATGATGTGGGGGTCAGGATAGTGTTAGACTCCCAGCCAAAAGCTACTGGGTACCATCCCCCTTGTCCACAGCTTCCTTGTAGGCATCCTTGAGCAAGATGCCAAATATCTGATCTTAATGTTATTCGCTGTCACTTCGCATAAAAGCGTCTGCTAAATGACTAAATTGTAACTACCAATGTGTCATTTGTTGTTACATTAAAGTCACACTTACATTTACAAATTTTATTTATTTATAATAAACATTGAAAAATTGTACTATATGGACCTTATTAGTGAATATTCAAACCTGGCTTTTAACAGCAAATATATTTGACTGCAGGACAAAATGAGAAATAAACACATTAGCTTCATATAAGTGATTGCTCTCCCACCATCTCCATCGTTCTTGTTGAAGAGAAGCAGGGAATTGAGATCATTTGTTTGAGTGTGCTTTGTTAATGACCTTTGTCATTTTTCTGCCTGTTGATCGTCACTGCAATGAAAATAAAGTACTTCTTTAACAGTAACAGGGTCAAGTGGGCACACAAATACACATCTATACAGTATAAACACATACATACTCAGGCATACAAGTACGCACACACACACACACACACACACACACACACACACACACACACAAACACACAGTCCTACACACACACACACAAACACACAGTCCTACACACACACATACTCCTACACACTCCTGCTCACTCACAGATACACATCAATATTACACATAAATATACTCACACAAACACACACGCAGGCAGACATGCACGCACACACACACACACATACACACAAAGACACACACACACACACACACATTATCCTACACGCACACATACTCGCACACAAATACACATCTATACACACATACGTACTTATACAAGTACAGACACACAGACACACACAAACTCTCACACACACACACACACACACACACACACACACAATACAACGTATACACACACACACACACACACACACACACACACACACACACACACACACACTAAAACACAAGAGAATCAGCAGGTCTCCATGGGAATGAATCTCAGTGTTAAGATTAGGTTCAGATGAGACTCAGATTTCATATTTCTGACAGACAGGCTCATTCTTGGGCTTCTGCAGACTGAGCCTTAACTTTACCTCGTCTATTTCTGATGTTTGGCTCAGCTGTCACTGAATGTTCTCCTGTAAAGTGTATTATAATTTTTTTCTCCCTTCATTGTATAGTTCTCCACGTTGACATCTTCTTTACAATATGTTCTTTTATTCTCTGCTCTCATTTGATTAACTTGTATTGGACTGAATGTGCATCAAGTGCTCATTTATAGAACAGATACTGCAAACAACGCAGTACAGACCTAGAAAGCCAAAAAGAACAGAAAGAAGACAAACATTTGCATTTAATTTACTTTGAAGTACATGACCCGTGAAGGTGCTTCTTTGATGATTGGACCATATGCAAAGGTGTAAACATTTAACATACAATTTCTATATATTTTTTGCTGAAATATCAATGATAACAAAAATGGTGCTTGCCCTTGTTATAAATTGGCCCATTTTCCCAGATGACTTGGGGCTGAGGAGCTCAGACATTGATTAATGGATGCTCAGGTCCCACATTCAGATTGGCTAACATACCACTGTTACCGGCTCCGGATATTCCCCCTGACTGAATCATAGAATTGATATTAATATCTTTCCAGTAACTGCATTACTTGCGTTGAAAAAGGGAGTCCAATTGACGTTCGCTAGCTAATATCAAATTAATGTCATGTTGCAGTTACAAACACAACATCCCTGATGTAACGGTCATAGGTAGATAGTAGCTATTAATTGCTGTTTTCAGTTCTAATGCAACTTTTGGTTTGTAATGACCATTGGTGGTTATTAACCTTAAATAATAATAATTATCTGCATATCGATACACTTAAAGAATCTGCCACTGTCAATATTCTTGAAAATATACATAGGTCAGTGGTCTATGTTAAATCAACCTTCCGCTCAATTATAAGCAGTAGCTCAATTATTAGCATTTTAAATCACATTTTGATAATAAAAAAACACTGCAGTAGTCACTGTACAGTTTAAATAGTGCTATGTTGTGTTGTCACTTACATAGCTCAATTGTGTTGACAATGCATTTGTTATCATATTGTGTGAAGTTTCTCTCAGCACGACTTTTTAGGTACCCAAGCTTGGATGTTTTTGTTTGTAGACAGAGTGTCCAAATCCATCGTTCACAGTCAATCTGATATCTCCCCCATCTCAACAGTCCAGTGCATATTGTCGATGACAGAAAGGGAATTGGAAAAGATACTAATACTATAGGCGTCTGCTGTATGTGTTAGGCTATGTGGTGCAGGCATGTATAAACCTTCAAGCTCCTGGAATGGCCTTTACTGACAGCATGTCCATTTTACCTTTTCCAAAACGAAATGTAAAACATAATATAATGGTGTTCTCAAAAAGTGCTTTCAGTCTTAACATATCACATACCCTGCACATACATGCAGGGGAAATGTTTTCTTATTGAGCTGACATTTATTCTCCTCTTTTCCCAGCTGTTTAAACTTTATTCTGTGGATTTCTGCATAATAAAATCGAATTGGTTTATTAGACAAGAATGGTTACGTCAACTGTTTACCAAGGGTGTAAAGAACCTAATTTACATTTAGATTAGATGCGATTCACTTTCTTGTCAGCCCTATGCAGTTTGAGTCATGGTCACCTATATCTTTTCATAGGTGGTTCAACTTACTCGTGGAGTCATTCTTAGCTGCCAATAACCATTAATCCAACCTCTAGTTGACAATAAGGAAATGTCCTTGCCCTTGGTGAGTCTGAATAACCAGAGCTTCTTCAAAGATCAACACCTAGCATTGTTGCAGACAGTGGAGTGCATAAAACGGCAGTGCACACTTTTTTTATCAGCTACAATATGCAAAACAATCTTATTTTCTATTCAGGATACTTGGGAGACTGTTGGTCACAGAAAATCACTGTAGAAAAATGCTAATCTGGAAATAGAAAGCTGGAGTCTATTGTCATATATTGTGTCAAGGGACACAATATATAACGTGCAAATGATAAGCCTAATTGTAACTTGGGTATGAATTCAAATAACGGTGTTATCTTCTCTCAGTCCTGGTTGGGTCAAAATTATATTGTTCTTTCTCAATCATTTTGTGAATGGATCTGCCCTTGTGATGTGCAGCATCACTGCAAAGTGTACGACCCCTCTGTGTGTGTGCAGAGGATGACACTGGCGCCAGCGTTCTGTTTTACTGCACCTCTGGACCATACACCACAAGTAATTAAGCAGCAATTGATTAGCTGGTCTTTTGTCTGCTGACAATGGTCTGCATGCTTAAAGGACCCCCCCACCCCCACCCCTTGGGTGAGAGATGTTTAATGGGGTTAATTGATAAGCCTTTTCTACAGCCCAACTTATAGACTAAATGAATTAACTGCAGCATGAATTGACTGCATCTGCATCCATGCAGTCAATTCATTCACACCGGCGGGCCGTGAGAGATGGGGGGGAAAGAGCTGACAGACACTTTTTAGGGGATAGCTTCTATTAGTGCCTCAATGTAAGCTACTGTACTTTACTGTGTGGTACTGTCTGAGGCCCACTTTCAGCTTTCTGATACTGCTGTTTTCCCCTCATCAAATCCAGTTTTTCACGCTTGAAGACTGGGAAAATCATCCTTAACATAAGCAAATAATATACATGAAATGCTCAGTAATGCATATTAGGCCTGTATCTAAATCATTACTATTTTTCTTGAATAATGGTATAGCTTTCCAACATCACATTATTCAAATTACATTAATATAACACACAGTTAGCCTGTTGTACATTACAAATCTCACTATTGAGTCCCTGTGGACCACTTTTGAATCTATTTGGCCATAGATATTAGTCCTTGATGGTTTGGTTTGATGCACTTTGTCTGTTTTCTTATCAGCTATATTTTTATCATTGTGACTGTGACTGATTTCATAATAAAATGGTTAAGAAGTAAATTATTAATACAATATCATCAGTGGATGATGAAGTAAAACTAATGTCTGTCTTAATGTCTGATGATACTGTAGCATTCCCTCCAAAATGCATGTTTGTGCCCATGACATTAGACTATTTACGAGAGCATTCCACGGCTTTGCTTTACTGATTCAAAATCGCCCCACAGTAATGATAACAGATGAATAATTGTTTTCCCCCCAATTGCCAAGAGAATGGAGAAATAGTCAAAAAATAAAAATGCATCCATAAAAAAAACAATTCTAGTGAGAGATGACTAATGAGGATAAATGTAGCTTAAACAGTGGCGCTAGAAAATAGCTCCAATGTTTGTTGCTGATGAACGTTTAATTGTTGTTCTCTGCTCTTTCCATTACTAAGCAGTACACCAAATCCATGCGTCCTTATCTTCCCCAAGAAATGTTTTGCCATTTTGCAATTGTGAGGCCCTTCTAAGGCATGGCTGATTGGGGTTTTGGAAAATTTCACAGAAAGAAAAAGAGAGAGAGAGTGTGTACGAGAGAGCGAGAGAGAGTGTGTACGAGAGAGAGAGAGAGAGAGAGAGAGAGAGAGAGAGAGAGAGAGAGAGAGAGAGAGAGAGAGAGAGAGAGAGAGAGAGAGAGAGAGAGAGAGAGAGAGAGAGAGAGAGAGAGAGAGAGAGAGACTGTCAGGGAACAACAGAAGAATGGAAGGACATGGTGGGGTTGGTGCAGTCTTCATTGTGACAAGCTATTTATATACTCTGAAATACCAATGAATCAGGAAAGTTGAGTGTCCATTGATTAAAGAAGAGGAACACATTGTCATAGTCACACCAGCTGCTCAGAAGGAGTGGTGTGACGAGCACTGCTTGCTGCAGAACAGAGCTTTTCGCTTTGCATCCTCTCTGATGTCCTCACGGTAGAGACCAACAGGTAATTACAAATTAGTAAACACACCAAAGAAAATGGTGTGCTTTGTTTTTTGCTTAGACTCAAAATAAAATGAAGGGAACGTTTTGTCCACTAATCTCACTGCACCCGACCATGCCAATTAAAATAAAAACACATGTGCCACTGCACTTTCTTTGCCACGTCGTTTCCGTTACGTTTGTGTGAAGTCTACTCAACTCGGATAGATCTCACTCTTAGGTTTTCTTTTGGTTTTCTGCAAGAGAAGAGCCATTGGTCTGAGAGGGAGGGAGCCCAGCTGACGTCAGATGTATTGAGTGGCAATACCAGTCTCTTTGTCTCTCTTACTTGTCCTTGGCACCCGAGAAGCTTCACTGCCCAAATCACTAAATAGCCTCTTCAGTCTCTTTTCTCCTTTTCCTCCTCTGTTCTTCCTTTAAGACAGAAGCCGAGTAAGGAGATGAATTCAGGTTGTCTGGGGGGTAGGGGGGGGACGGGGGACGACGACACCGTTGGCAGGACTATTGTTATGATTTATTCTATTTATCGGTCATTTGTATCCATAAGTGATTAGTCTTTATTATGTGTGTTTTCCTTATACTGGTTGTCTTTTCCCTCCGGCTTCGTGAGGCATATTTTATTCCTGTCTCTGCACCGTTTCATGCAGTGTGAGCTGGGATGTGTTATATTGGTTTGACCCTGAGGGAAGTGTCACAATATGGGGTTTGCTCTGCATACAGAGGCATGCCATTCTCTGAAGCATTTTGGTTCGAGCCAGACTCATTTAAACTACTAAGGATGGTCTTCAAGACATGGTCTTTAAACCCTCATATGGTCAGCAACTTTTTACTGAATCAATAGCCCACCGTACCATGGCTTTGGTTTATTTATTTTTCTACCATGCGTCTTCTTCTTCCTCATTTGCATGTCCGGGCAGGACAAACACCACCAACCGTTGGTCCATCTGAGAGACTTAATATTTGCAGACAACATCCTTCTGAGTTTATCACACAAGTATGTAGCATTGTCCCAAAAGCATTACCATGAAGGGTGTTATCGGGAGCCGTCCGTGAAATGCAGAGCAAATGCAACAAAGCGATAATCCGGTCTGATATTCGCGCCTGTCAAACTAATCAGTTTGCGAGCACATGGGTTCGCTTGCTCTGGTCTGGGATGCCTCCTCTGCCAGGAAGCAGTTCAAACAGCCTCAATGTTTTGTAAGTTAATTGTTGATGGCGAAGATACAAGCCATGCATGAGGACCAGCTGGCTCTTCTTCTCAAAATGTCAACCAATACAAGCCCAAGATAACTGCATTTATTTGGGAAATTTGAATATAAACCGAGTACAAGGAGTTGCTATGGGATTTGTAAAAGGTTTATGAGAAACATTTTTGGTTACAGAAAATAAGATGTAGCCTAATTGTGACTCAGGATCGAATCTTGGCTATATTGTAAATTCAATTGTCAAGGAGAGATATAATGTGAAAGAAATACCTTTTTACTTATGGTTTTTAGATTTGAGCCTTGGGCTGTTGTCTGTTCCGCCAGACCAGGAAGCATATTCTGGAACATCAACAAGTCGATGGCTCTAGGCCAACATTTGGCCTAGAGCCAAATGTATACACTCTGATATAAAACCAAAACCAAAACATTTTTTTTCACCATGATTCTAGAATCTCTTAAGCGTAAATGACTGTGACAAGATTTCTTTATTGCACGATTGGTGCTAGCACACAAGGCTTCAATGATGGAGTAATTCATTTCCAGGCAATACTGATGCCATAAACACAGTTTCAGAGCAGACGTGTCATTTTTCATCCCAGGCAAGGGGGTGCAGTTTGGGAAAATGGCAAGGATTTGTAACGCTTTACCAGTTCAGGTTTTTTAAGCTGCATGTGTTTATTCTGCTGATTTATTTAGAAAGCCTTTTCTTCAAGATGAGCTTCATTGATGTGCCAGGGTTTGTTTGATATCACACATTTTTGTACAGAATACGCTTATAAAGTGAAGGGCGAATACTGACAGAAAACAGAACAGAGTACATTTTGGTCTGAATCCAAGCAACTATCTGCTATGATTACTGCTAGCAGTAAACAACATTGAAATGCACTCCTCTGCTAGGTCCTCTCTTGAACAATTGGCATGTGTGATACTGAATACTGTATTTTATTATGTTTTTGCAATCGTTTATATTCTAACATGTTGCAGCAATATGATACAATATTATATTATACTCTCTATTTATCTATCGTAAGGAATTGTGATACTAGTAGTAATAGTGGACGGTGGGCGCTTATGAGCTTCCATTAAACTAAACCAGAGGCTTAGTTCAAAATGGTATTTTTGCTTTAAATCAATTTAGGCTAGCTCGTCATGACAGATTTACCACATTCTCTTTAACAGATATATGTAAATTGTAGTTAGATTAAGTGACTTATAATAACTGCAAGCCCGACTGAATGATACTGCACTTAGGGCTGTTCTACTCCCGTCTATTCTGGTTTATACTTGGACCTCGGGCTGTCTCGGAACCGGGTTTAACTTCATATGTTTGCTGGCAATTTATTGCCAGCTTCATTAAATGTTGCGCTTTTGGATCGATATCTGATCCATCAATCTGTTCACTTGGGTTACTATATCAGGCTTAGCAGGGTAGTCTAAATAGGTGCCTCTCCCGAGTACATTAAGCACACACACACACACACACACACACACACACACACACACACACACACACACACACACACACACACACACACATACGTACACAGGCGCACACACATACCCACACACACACACACACACACACTTATACGTGCGCACACACACAGACACGAACTACCTGCTATCTTTGCCTTATTAACAATGCACATACACTACAATATACAATCGACTTGAGTAAAAACTATCAACAATCATTTAATTTACACTCCCCACATTATGAACTCAGCTTATCCACAGCCTCCTTCTGTATAAAGGAAGCTCCATGTGCTTCTTTTTATGGTGAATTATGTCTCTCAATCCAACTACCAAATGATGATTCTTAATCTCCCTTATCCGATGGTGAAAAATAGAGGGATTAGCTTGTCAAAGCATGGATTTGCCTTGATGGTATATTACAAAATAAATCATGTTTTTATTTATATCTTGTGTGACTTTGCTGTCTATATTTCATTGCTCTGTTGCTTAATTTACCTTAAGTAAATTGCACCGCGCTAGGGTACAGTGCCTTGCAGAATGATTGCACAAAAAAACATTTGATCTTCTGCCAATGCCTTTTGAATGGCATTCAGCACTGCCTTTTTCCTGCTCTTTCATTTCCTTTTTCCCCTCCCTCGCTGTAAAGCTGGCATTGCATTGACAGTAGCAGCACTTAGTGTAATTCCCCAGATTGAAAAGCTGTTGCACAATGAAAGATTTCCACTGTGACATTCCCAACAGTTAAAAATGCACCATAGGATTTGGAGATGTCGTCAATCCTGACTTGGACAACTCCATGGTTCACTGCACTCTTTCCCATCACGTTCATCCGTAAAATAAGGACAGTTCCGATTAGTGCAGACAATACCACACCGACCAAGAGGATAAATCCCGAAGAGGAAACTATCGACAAACCTAATTACAACAGGGATTCTCAAACATTGAGATGTGAGTGGGCTGTACTTCTTTATGACAAATATGGCCGTCTGCAGGTCAGAACACATTTGTTGCGGCGCCGTACTAACATGAAAGAATGGCGATGATGAAGAATAGTGCAAAGAAGAAGTCAGCTGGCAGAGTTAATTGTCCTTTTGTTTTGCCCTCTTGTATTTTCCACTTAACACCTTTTTTGTTACGATCTCTTCTTCCCTTTTTCTTTTGCTCTTTTGTGTCGCCGACCAGTTTGTTGTCGGCTAGTGACTTGGGCCCTCCCCTTTTTGCGCATTCTCCCTGTGTTCCTGAACTCATTACAGAGCCATCAGCCCAAGGCGCCAGAGTGCGCTCCCACAGGGAGCAATAACTGTAAATAAGCGCGACTGCAGGCTCACCGATAACATGCTAGCAGGATGATAACAGGGTCGTCTTAGCAGGCCTGTTGACCTTCTCCTTGCCTTGGGCTCGCCAAGGACCTCTCCACTCCTGCACTTTTACTCTCTCTCTCTCTCTCTCTCTCTCTCTCTCTCTCTGTCTCTCTCTCTCTGTCTCTCTCTCGACTGGAGCTGCAGTGAAGATTACTCTTGAGAAAGAGTAGGACTGGAAGGAGAAGAGAGATAGGGAGTGCATGCAGGATACTAAAGAAAACTAAACAACAACAGAAAAAACAAAGAGAATGTGGCGCTTGGAGAGGAGACTGAAGAGCAGAGCAGAGAGCAGACCCGGACAGATGTTACTCTGTCAATTCCCCTGTCATGTTTTCCTCTTTTCATCCACCACCTGTGTAGGCTTCCACATAATTAACTTGTTAAAAGATAACGGAATTTGAACAAACTTGTATTTCCTGTTGGCAGAGGCCAACAACAACAACAACAACAACAACAACAACAACAACAACAACAACAACAACAACAACAACAAGACATAGAACATGCAACACCAACGGCAAGATAACATGAGAAAAGGAGATGGTACAATGTCCAGTTTCTGTTGTTGCTGGGGTTAGCCATCCAGTTAGACCCCCTGCAGATGAGACTCAACGTTGCTCCCCCTCCCCTCATGCTAACGTGAAATAGCCTGACAGTAACGTGTCCAGAGCTGTGGGGCTGCAGTGCTGTCTGGATGAGATTGATAATACAATTAAGCTAGTTGCAGGAAGAATGCATCACTATGACCCATTACCACACCAGACCCTTCATATGGAGCATACCGGCCGTGGCTCCAGGGGCCTTCTGGGGGAGGGAAGGCGGGGGAAACAATTATAAAAAAAGGCCAGCTAGAAAATGTATTTCTCTTTAGGACGTGCAGGCAGGCCTGTACATCATCAGATATGTGTGGGCTGCCTACATATCTCTCAGCTGTCCCCGGGCCTTGCCTTCTTCATCTATAGTGAAGCGAGGAGCTCGCTGGAGCAGAGACAGACTCATATTAGGATCCCCACGCACCCAACCCTTGTTGTTGCTTATCCACACTGCTGTATATTGAGATTATTTTCAAGGCAATTTCCTGATAATGCGTGTGAGAATGCAATCATTTATTGTGTGCCTGACTCGATACGTTTCTTTTAGATATATTAAATGAGCGCTAGCACGGGCCTTGGCCGTTAACTACGACCACTTCGCTGCACACGTGATTTCCTCCTGATGAGGTTTCCAAGGCATGTGCAGCGGGTCAGACAAAACCACTCTTATCTTGCCCGCCCCTGTGTTATCCACCGGCGCTTGATGCTAGACATGCGCGGTAATCGATGCATTCCGTTTTGCTACCTGTTAGAGTTGCTTGGGAGAAAGTTGGAGGTGACCTTTTTAATCTGGCCTGCCGATGAAGTGATAAGGCATCAAGGGAGCAGGCGGGCTTTAAGAAGTCATGAGGCGGGAGATTGATGTTGCCTCTGTGACAACCTGCCTTTAGATGAGAGAGAGAGAGAGAGAGAGAGAGAGAGAGAGAGAGAGAGAGAGAGAGAGAGAGAGAGAGAGAGAGAGAGAGAGAGAGAGAGAGAGAGAGAGAGAGAGAGAGAGAGAGAGAGAGAGAGAGAGAGAGAGAGAGAGAGAGACGATTAGCTGCAGGTCTAAACTGAGACACCTTCACCATGGCTGCTGCTGCTGGCTGGAATCAATTCTCCCTTTATCAGTCCTCCTCTTCCTTGTCTAGGAATCCTCTTCGCACTGCAGAGCAGCCGGGGGGAAAACTGATGTGTTTTCCAATAATGAAATGGAGCACATAGCAAAAAGAAGTTTCAAAAGGTAGCTGTACAGAGGATGCAATACAGCCGTCTTCTTTAATCTTGAGTCTGGTGTTGTCCTACCGAGCTACCCCCTGGCCTGAGTTGTTGGTGTGTGTCCGTAGTGTGTGTGTGTTTGTGAGTGTGTGTTTATAACTTGCGTAATGATTTTACGTGACAGAGGCTATTTGGTTGGCATTGAAAATAGATTTTCAGGCATGAATGCTGTTGGTAACCATTTTCTTGTGTCACACAACAGTAAACCATTCAATTAAAATGAACATTTTCCTTTGGATTCACATTGCAACCATGGGTGTGTGACATGACAAAATCCCTCCCTTCCCATACGAACAACAAGTTGCCAAAACAGCTTAGGATATAATGGACCCGTGCTCCCACGCTCCTGTCTAACACGGCTTGCAGCTGGGGGTACAAGCCAGCTCCACTCAGGGCCTTTAGGCCGGCAGACACGCGAGAAGCTAGCCCTGCTGGTGCTGTATGATGATCCATCTGCATGGCAGAAAGCATCCATCCAGCGCATTGCTACAGGCTGCAGGCCTGCCCATTGTGTGGGCTGAGCACTGTGACTGCTCCCTCTTGTACCTCTGTAATGGGATTACATTAGCCATGTTCATCTGCTTTCTCTCTTGCTCTTCTCCCCTTCTCGCTCTTCTCCCTTCTCGCCTCCTCTCTCTCCCTTCTCTTGCCATCTCTCTCTCTCCATCTCTATTTGTCTCTCGCTCCATCTTTCTCTCTCTCTCTCTCTCTCCATCTCTATTTCTCTCTCGCTCCATCTCTTTCTCTCTCTTTTTCTCTCTATCTCTCTCCATCTCTTTCTCTTTCACCCTTTCTGGCTCACCCTCTCTAACTCACTCTGTCTCTCTCTCTCTCCCTCCCATTTGCATTGTCTCTTTCTCTCACTCTCTTGATAGTAAACATGTACATGTTTTGACTATATGATAGCTTCCCTTTGACATTGTGGTCACTATCCACTGTAATAAGGCACATTTTGTTCTCATGTACCAGCATACATTTATGTTGATGATGATTTTACATTAAAAAAGAAATGTGTTACATAACTTGAGGGGCAAAGATAAACTGATCAGGCAGTTGGGTTTAGACAGTTAAGTAAGAAATGTCTGGAGATACTGTGAGATACTAATTTTGTTCTATATTTTTATTATTAATTTTCTTCCCGAGGAAGACAGACTGCCTCATCAGTAGGGATAAGCTGTTCATTTTAGGCCAATTTGTAAATTTCCTGAAAGCTAAGTTTCCTTCAATGACAAAGAATATTACTCAGCATAATATTTTGAGTAGACCACTGAAGAGAAGGCTGTATTAATGCACACACTTTTTGCAGGAGGACTTTTGAGAGATATTTCCAAGACAAGGATCAGCTTTTTTATGGGTATTGATATAATTTAGCAGCAAAAATGAAGGGTGTCTAGTTTGAATGCAATGAACAAAAATTCCTCACTGCTTTACAACATGATTAATACTAATGGTCACTATTTTCTTTTTATCTGTTGCATCTTAAATCCCTTTTATTGGGATTATAGCGAGACCATCATTTGACCATTTCATGCCAGTCAGACGCTAGATTCTTTGGTATGGAATAAAAGAGGGCTAATGTGTTAGAATCCGTCATCTGTATGCT
The DNA here is from genome assembly GCA_026745465.1 of Lota lota. Taxonomy (NCBI): domain Eukaryota; kingdom Metazoa; phylum Chordata; class Actinopteri; order Gadiformes; family Lotidae; genus Lota; species Lota lota. The sequence goes on along the minus strand of JACYXH010000685.1, from coordinate 500,095 downwards.
ATTCCACAGACTGAACAATACAACCTTGAGGCTGAAGCCATATCTCACATCAGGCCCCGCGGCGCCAGCTTCTGTAACACAGCTGCCCATGGCTGTTAGCTTCTCTGCTGGTGCAGTGTTCATAATGACAGAAAGACAGACAACCATTAAGCCTCCTGTTGCACCTGCCTATGTCCATGTGTCCTTTTGGTCTATTTTTCTAACTACAAAAAGTTACTTTTCTCTTCAGGTTAAGAAGAATGATCACCAAATGAATTCAATTCATTAGCCATATTATAGGTTATTGCAGCAGTAGCAACAGCAGTACAGGGCATGCTCCTTGGCTTGTGTGGCAAATGACATCACCTGGCACCAATTTCGGCCAATCAGAAACATCTCCTAGCAAAGTTTTGAATGTCCTTGTGGTACGGTTTTAGTATTTAGGGCTGCTCTTTGAGAACGGTAATTATGTTTTAATAATTTATGTCCTATAATTTATTTTGTATAATCATTGTGTGCTCAGTTTATATGTCTTCATCATTTCAATCTCCTAGTCATTATTTGCGTCTTTGGGAATTTAAAGTACAAATGATATACAACAAGGCAACACAAATTTATTATGAAGAAATAAGTTTGCTGTAAAAAACAAATGCAAATTATTGTCACGGTTTGAACAATATGCCCTGTTGTTTTTTTGTTTGGTCTGGGTATCTTTAATGTTATGTTATTAGCCAAGTACCAACCATATACGGATAACATAACAACAGCGTTTCTCTAACTGCAAATAAAACCATGTCCCTGGGAGAGACAGATTCATGAGCTTTAAGATACCTGCGCTCAGCATTAAGCTTTAATTTAAGATGTATGTTTGCTTTAGCGAGGCTGGGAGACTCTTAATAAAGAAATATCGCACTCCACTGATTTGCAACAATGCTCTCAAATGCCTTTAAATCATAACCGAAATTCCTACCGAGGTTGCATTAAATACCGCTACGTTACCAAACACGTCTATTGGGCATGTGACCTTTTGGAAGGCCTTCATCAAGGTTATGGTGTTAAATATGTTAACGGCTGATATTTTGCCACACGAGATGATTGATTCCCTGACATATACATCTAGTGCTGGAGCAGCTGGTGCTCCCACTCGCTGCTATCTTCTCGCTCAGTCAATGCTAGCCGCAGCTGGGGCCGGTTCAGCGCTTGGCCTGAGCCGGGCCTTTATTTGCTTTCAATGGCTCTGGATTGTACCGCAAGCCAGCCAGCCCATTCCCTGTTTGCCTGTCCGCCCGCCCGCCCACCTGCCTGCCTGCCTGCCCGCCTGCCCGCCTGCCTGCCGCCGCGCAGCCAGCCAGCTACTTTGTGTGTGTGTACCATGTGAGCGTGTTGATAAGTATGCATGATTGTTTAACAGATGTGTCTTTGATTTTTTTTCTTTTCTTTCATTCAGTGTTTCTACAGAACACTGCCAAGTGCAGCCATATGCAGAGTTCTTACAAGAGTGGCTTTGCTTGGAAAGGCTCATGAATATAGACTAGGGGTAGTTGGGTCATAGATTTTTTTACATTACATTAGCCTCTTAGGGAAGAGGAAGCGGAGGAAGGAAGGAGGAAGGAAGGAGACACGCATGAAGGAAGCATGTTCAGTTGTTATCGAAGGCCCACATGTGACAATATATGCTAGATATATATTGTGTGCACACCAACACATAGACATACAAGCACACAGACACAGACACAGACACACACATACACACACACACGTTCACACACACACACACACACACACACACACACACACACACATTCACCCCCCGCTCCTCCCAACATGGTAGAACTTTAGTAGTAAAGGTCATTCATCAACCTTTGCCACTGGGTCTGCTAAAACAGAGAACGCCTTGCCTCAGTGTCCCCCTGTCTGGAGATTTGGAAGTATTCGTCGATCTCTCTACCAGCTGTTCCTATCCTAATGTCCTTTAGGTGGGTTGGAACGACTTATCTTAAAGTCCACACACCAGCGTGTGGATGAATTGTTGTGGTGGTATTTTCATCCCAGCTCTCCCCCGCTCTCCTAATCAGTCAGAGTGGTGGACTGCTGAGAAGGATTCCATCTCACCATCAGCGGGCTGGAATGAGACGTCACTCGCCATTAGCGCCGGCGACATGAACGCATTTAGCCGAAGGGATTCTATTGTAAACACAATCCCCAGTCCGCAGCACAATACGCATGTTTGTGTATGGGCTACTTATGTTTCCTGGAATATACTGCATATACCTGTGTGTGTGTGTGTGTGTGTGTGTGTGTTTGTGTGTGTGTGTGTGTGTGTGTGTGTGTGTGTGTGTGCGTGTGAGTGTGCATTTGCGTGTGTGTGTTGAATGTAAATGAGAAGTACTTTGATGGAAACTGTGTTGTAGTCTATTCCAGGGATCTGGGTAATACATGTATTCTTATGAGGAGCAAGTAACTTGATGCCACTTCTGTGAGCAGCTTCAATGGTGAAGAACACAGCAAGGCATTGTGTCTATGTGTGTGTGTGTGTGTGTGTGTGTGTGTGTGTGTGTGTGTGTGTGTGTGTGTGTGTGCACAGGAGGATGGGGGTTGCCTGGTGGATTAAGTCCCTCAGATGGCAGAAGGAGAGGAATCTGCTCTGACAGTGTGGTGGTTAGCCCATCTGTCTATAATTAGCTGTGTGCTTGTGTGTGTGTGTGTGTGTGTGTGTGTTGTGTTTGTGTTGTTTGTGTGTGTATGAATCTATTGTATGTATGAACAGGAAAAGTGCACGAGCGAGATTATTTGTGTGTTTATGTAAGTATGTGTGTGTGTGTGTGTGTGTGTGTGTGTGTGTGTGTGTGTGTTTGTGTACTCTGCCACCTGTCACTAGGTGGACAACACTAGGGCTGGACACCGTTAAGAGATGCTGCTGAGCTGTTTGTCTTTTTGCCTGCCCCTGTAAACTCCCCATGCAGAAGGGGGAAAAAATGAACTTGAAAAGAGCTGATTGCAATAGCTCAAGTAATTGCCTAAGAGTGCAGTAATAATTCATTCTTTTGGCTGTTTTCCTCTTACACCACAACGAAGAGGCCTATCTTCATCTCCGATCCTTCGCCGTCATTCAAACTATCACTAATTGCACGACTACATACGTCTGGATAGAAATCAGAAGAAACACAAAGCTTGTGGTGTAATCCTCTACCTCCAAGACATCTCAGAGACAGCGAGGATTCTTGGAAGCAGGGGAGACCGTTCCCATTGGATTAATTAGGACTTGGCACATCAGCTGAATATATCCATATTATCAAATATGGAAGTACTGTTCTGTCATTCTGTGGGGGCCCATACAGCTGTGTTCCCCTAAAGGCAATACACAGAGAGAGATAGGACAGCGCCTGCTAATAACCGCCAGAGGCTTAACGCGACTCAACGTCTTAATATGTGTTATTTTGTGTAAAGTATGTTATAAAGTAGATGTCTAATTACATATATACTTATTTCTTTTGTAAATTTAGGAGATGCATTAGTCCAAAAGTGAAAATTGGAAAGAATACTGTGAATTTAGATCCAGGTAATTAAGGAACTGGTATCTTGCTCAGCGATGCCTACAGGTAGGCTGCGGACTTGGAGATTTAACCTAGCACCTATCTGCTGGGAGTCCAACACCTTAGCAGGCCCACTAAACTACCGTCCCATATCCAAATCATTTGTAAAATACTAAATACATTCCTGAAATGTAGAAAGCATTAGTGATTTATCACATGACCCTGAAGAGGCCCTGAAGATGCTCTGCAGTTCTCATACAGCTGTTGCCTGGTGCTAATGTTGCTTCATCTACCCTGCAGGTAACCTTGGCAGAGTCGACTACATCAGTGATTTTGAGTTTGACCTTTTTATCCGGCCTGACACCTGCAACCCACGCTTCAGAGTCTGGTTCAACTTCACCGTGGAGAACGTCCGCGAGACTCAGGTCAGTCATTCTTTATAGAAATGATTATAAGTTAAATGAGAACAAAACTATATATGTTATATATATTTTGGATCAGATATGGATCGCAATTAACTGTATCCACATACACATATCTGCTCAGAATTATTAGTGCATTTTTCCCCCATTAATCTTCTAATCCATAACCGATATTATTTGACACTTGTGTGTACTGTGGTTTTCTTAATGTTAGTTTAATATAATTGTAATGTTGTTAATTTACCATACAATCCTAATATGTAAATGTACTGTAAATGTAAATTAATCAAAAAGGTGCCATAAGGCATTATTTGTGTTGATGTCAATATGTACTGCCTCATAAGATTTCTCTAGCTATATTGATGTGTAGGGGTCTTTTGTCCATGAAAATATCAATACAACATCATTGTTTCTTCCCCAAAGTCAAGTTAAGAAAATGTTGTCCACAACATTCACTCAAGAAAGCATATAATTTCCCCCTTGAACAGAAACAGTATTTTACTACTACCTCAGTCTCTGTGCTAGCTTCTGCCTCTTGCAGGCTTAGTGCCCTGTGATTGGCCCAGGGAGCTAGTCACATGCCACAGAGATACTGTTTATGTGGGAACAGTGGGTGTGGCCAATCAGGGGGGCTTGGGCGGGGGCTATTGAGTTTTATCCACCCTGATTGTATCACTGTCTTCTCTGGCCGCTGTCATTTGGGTGCCTTTCACAGAGGGGATGAGAATAAAACTGTGTCTGTTAGTGTTTCAGTACATCTCATACAAGCTCGTTTCAGATGGAGGAAGTGTGATAGAGGATACAGTGATGATGTAAGTGAGAAACAAGCACACACTACAATGAGGGATGAGGAAGATGAGGACAGACAGGGTGTGGATGTATGCATGGTATGCTGTTGTTGCTGTCTCCTGCAGTGGACCCAGCCCCACGCCCGGCCTTAGCTATCAGGGCTATCGGCCCATCTCCCTGCAGTGCTGTAGTCAGCACTAATCACATTTTATGGCTCAGAGATGAATGGGAGTCCTCAGCTAGGAGCCGGATCGATCCTGGGGCCAGATAAACCAGCCCCAGCAGCCTGCAGTCTGGGCCAACAGGATATTTGCTGTTGTGGCAAAAGAAGGCGAGAGAGAGAGAGAGAGAGAGAGAGAGAGAGAGAGAGAGAGAGAGAGAGAGAGAGAGAGAGAGAGAGAGAGAGAGAGAGAGAGAGAGAGAGAGAGAGAGAGAGAGAGAGAGAGAGAGAGAGAGAGAGAGAGAGAGAGAGAGAGAGAGAGAGCAAGCTTCAAAAATAGTGAGGGAGAGGGATGTAAGAGACAATAAAGACAAACAAAAGGATGAAGCGATAACTGTGGCTACCCGTGTGCACACACTCGGACACAATATGTGCAGCGGCGCGCACAAGGGCAACCCTACAGGTGACAATAACAGGTGGAAAACCATTTTCATCGCACGCTTCTGAGTTCTCTGCAAAGGCTCTCATAGGGTCTTTTCTTATTTCTATTGCGTATCGGTCCAATTTCCTTCTCTGAAGAGCCTTTGTGTGAATTTAATCTACTCCAGGGGTTCTGGAGAACTGCAGCCTGGTGTTGCTGTGTTTTTCTGGATAGGGGGGTATTATTTGTATATACAGTTATGTATATATGCAATAAATGGCTGCGTGTTTGTTCAGCTGTGAATCTAGTTTTACATGCCTCCTGTCCGTGACGTCGTTACCATGGAGAAACATAACGCACAATGTATAATAGAGAAATAAATAAGGGAATAATGGCATGGGTAAATAAAGCAACTAAGTGCAGCTATGTAGGGAAAGGCTGCGCTATAGAGATATCAGCAGGTTTCTGGGGAAAACTGGGCTGTTGAAGTGTTTCATCCAGCTAAGCCTTGCTAACTCTCAGCCCGAGCCTGGGGAATGGGGGAACTGTAAAAAGCCTGTGATATTGGAAGTGAGATGGCCATTTTGAAGGAATGTAAGCGGGTGAAACAGATTTGGTCTGCCTCAATCAGCTTAGCAGCTTTGTGGAAATTGGCTTCACCGTAGCGGCAGTTATGATGGATGGCCGGACGGATGGATGGATGTCTCTCCCTGTTTTTTTGCCTGTCTTTCGTTTTTTTTGTGTTCCCCAAACCACTCACTCACCTCAAAGCCCATCTGTCCCCCGGTGTGGTGAGAGCGATGCTGGTTAATTAGGTTGAGACTGTTGGCACATTGTGACGCTACATGACGTCCGTGCAGTGCTCTTGGTCGGGGGTTTCAGGGCTTGGCTCCAGGCTGTAACGGGAAGTGGTTTCGTGCATTGTGGAACGACTGTGTCATTGTGGATTTGTTCTTTGTAAAGTTCAGTCGGATACGGTTGTAGGTTAATGTGTTATGATTAAGTTTTGATAGAGCATTAGGGAGGATAATTCAACTCTGTCCTTTTTTGCAGTTTGACTTGATTAACAGCAGTGGAGGCTGTGGAAGCATTTTAATTAAAGGTGACAGAAGTCAAAAGTCATGAGGGGACGTGTATCGCCTCTTGGTATGGATGTCGCAGGTGGACTTGTTATGTCTAAAATTCAAAATGTTCTCTATTGCCCAGCCAAGAATATCTTTCGTTTTATGGTTTTTGAATGTTTTAGATTAATATATAATCTACCCAGACACAACTCAAGCTCAGTTCATGACAAAGAGCTTGCTCCCACTTTCACTCTTTGATTCCCACCTACGTTGTTACCTTTGACCAGTGGTCTAGTTTTCAGTCGAGCTTCACAAAGTATCATTTAAAATAGTCATGACAATGATCATTATGACCATCTCCAGTGTGAAATCATTGGAAATGTTTCCAGCAGTTGTGCATTCACGCAAAGTCAGTTAAATGTAGTTTCTCTCAGGACCGTTTAATTTGGTCTCACAGAGCTCCCAAGCTAATGTTAAAAAGGCTAATGCTGACTGGGCCATTGATTTGTAAACAAGCAGTTCACTTTACTACAATTGTAAAAGGATGCTTTCTTTTACAACATCTCGTTAATCTGCTGCCTTTTCGAAAAGCAACTCACTTTTTTCCCACTGTTTGCCACAATGTTCACCAACGGCGATGACCATTCTACACCAGTCCTACTTACCTGGCGCATTCAACATCAGTTACACGCACATCTCGTCGTGATACCATCATGGTATATGACTAAGCGTGGCCGTGGTGGTTGTGGTTGGGGTGGGGGGTGGGGGGGGGGGGGGAGAGGGGGTCTGTCGGAGCGTGACGGCGCAGCATGACGCTGTGTGGCGGGGGCGTGACGACGTGGCGTGGTGTTGTGCCGCGGGGGCGTGCTCTACGCCCGGGTGCGTGAAGGACACGACAGTGAGCTATTATCATAGGGGCCTTCGGGGAGCCATTCTTAGAAGACAAGGCAGTAAAACCTCACACCGAGCACCTTCAGACTCCACCATCTTACCGCAGGGGTGATTTGCAAGCTTCACTTGTCCAAGGAAAGCACAATGCGGGGCAGTTACTCTCTGTAATAGGGAAAGAGGACGAGCCGCAGCAGAATGGCCCGCGTGGTGCCTTGAATCCCTAAAGGGGTATCCTCGCTTTGGCACAGCCAACTCACCTATTGAAATTCATTGGCAGTGGTGTTATGTAATCTGTCGTGAGGGATTGGTTGGATGGCACATTAAGTTAAACATTAAAATGAGGATGTTAAATCTCTGTCTGGCAGCCATTATGCCACGGTGACGCTAATCAACCGGTGCCACTTTATTTATGCACCCAGCATTCTGTATGGAATATGATTAGGCTAGGGCAAGGGCTTTTATAAATGAGTCCATTATATGACACAAATATAGCATGTCACAATGTCTAATTGCGCTTTAAAAGGCCTTCAAACACCGTCTTTGCCATGATATTTTTCCAAATGTCTAATTTACATATTAACTTGAAGATGTTGGACATTTTCTTGTCTAGTTTTAATGCATGGAGACGAACATTTATAGAAACGGCTGAAGTAAAATATCAAGGACAAGATGATGAATAAAAGACAGATTGACTGATAGATATCGGATCGAAAAAGAAAGACACAGCTATAAAGTCTTTGAAGTCCATGACTTGTCCGAAAGCAGGGTAATGGATCCACATCGATTGTGCTCTTTTTATTCCAAAAAGAAAAAGAAAAAAGGAAAACGATGCTGGGAGGGAAGTTATTAGTAGAGGAGCGGGCGCGGTCCTTTTTACAGGAACTGACTAATTTGTGTAGGCAACGCATGTCCGTTCCCTCCCCGCCCAGCCCATGGTGAAGTGTCTTGACTGCACTTCTTGGAAGTCAGCTTCATGTTGCACTGTGTATCGTCAGTGTGAGCTGGCGTCACTGTTGGACCTCTCCCTGCTCCGTGCTCCGTGCTCCGTGCTCCCTGCTCCCTGCTCCCTGCTCTGTATAATGGAGGCTCTTATCGGAGCTGGCTGCTCTGTCGGTCCTGGACAATGTCCCGGGCGAAGGGAAGCCGTCCGGTGCCGTATCTGACTCGACTCACTCTCCTCCTTCCTTTTTTTTTTCACAACGTAATTTCACCCGCCTTTTCCGTGACACCGGGGAATCATCTTTAACGGGAGACCATAGGTGTGGACGCACACCACGTCACCCCCTACCCCAGCACCCCTCTGCCCCGCCCAGCGTCTTATTACATCCGTCTCCCCCATCCGCCCTTTTTTCCCTCTCCTCCTCCTCCTCCCTCGTCTCTGTGCTGTCATGTCCTCTGGTGAGGCTCATCCAGAGGGGAGTGAGTGGCACTGCTAGTGTGACTGCCAGTGCCAGTGTCTGACAGTCTGGGCGGGGGCTGATCATAGCTGGAGTTGCATCGTGAGGCTGGGGCGGCAGGATGAGCTGCTGTCAACTGACCGCCGGTGGGCTGGGTTGTAGGACTACCCTTTTATGGAGGTGTTACTGGGACTCCACTTAAACTCATATAGGCACGACTCAGATTGTCTTGCACAGTCGTGCACTGCATGTCTTGAGGACTTCATGCGTGGGCTATTTTCCACTTTGGCTTTGCGTCTTCCTCTCTGCCTGCACTGCACGTGTGGTCTCCTAGTCTCCTAGGCTTCTCTGTGCCCAAAAGAGATTTTCTTTTTTACTTCAACCTGGGGAAAAAACATTAAGGCAGATAAAAATTTGGCATTTTAGTTTGAAACCACAGCAGGAAGTGTCAAAAAGACATGGGCTCTTTATTGAAAGATGCACAAGTTGTCAGACAGCTGTGTCAGGGAGCAGAGAGTATCTTGTGACCTTGTTCTGTTAGGTCGAAGCAGAGCATCCCTCTCCTACGTCAAAGCAGATGCTCCCCAGATTGCTCCGTAATGACATGGACAAAAGGAAATGACGGCACACAATGCATTTTTAAACTGTTCTGATAGCAAAATGAGTTTTCCCTGGGTTATCTCCGCTGACGCAAGGTTCGTTATCACAATCCACTGCCTTATTTTTTAGCTATATTCACTTTGAAAGAGAAAGGAGGCACAAGGCTTAAGGGCCTGTTTTGAAATAAAGCGGACACAGTGTTTTTATATTTATCTCATTGGCTTGTCTTTATTAAAAGAGTTAAGGCTTCCATACAGCTCTTAGCTGTGTTTTTTTAGCAGGTGTACTGCTTAGGTACACAGCGCTTTACTTATAATGTTGACTTAATCCTTATGTCTTCACTTACAAAATGGTCCATCCATAATAGTTCAACATTGTTCTCAGTTGATATATCTGTGCGTTTGCAGGATATTTTATTACATAGCGATCAATGTAGAGTGAGGACACAGAAAATCGATGTAACTCAATATCCATTTTCGTAATTTTTTTTCTATTCTGCGGTCAAACCGGTGTGGCCGTTGAAGATGTGATATGATTCCTTGAGGTGAGCTCCAATGTGTGCGCAGTAGGTCATGAAACAACCATGTGTCTCACCGGCCTCGTCCGGGATAGAAAGATAGATGTGTTGATGTGTGTCTGCTCATCAGCATGGTGTATGCATCAGTGGTCCGTCCATGCGCTGCCCAGTGTGTGTGAGGCTGCCAACGCCCATCCCCACTCTGACTCTGGTCCTCTTCCCAGAACATTACATCTGTGGCTTCGACTCTGTGCACACATCGGAGATTAGATTGTATGTATATATAAATACACATACATGTATCAGTACACTGATACGAACACACAGGCACCCTCATACATACAGCATGTAAAATACCCACACAAACGCATGCACGGACACACTCGCACACACACAAACACCTAGTTCACACAGAGCCAATCATTGACGCTAACACAATCACATGGAATGAGCACACACATACTCATACATACTCACAATTTCAACCAAACCTGCATTTTTGCAAATGAAAGTGAATGCATTTTTCATATGGATATTTCAATATTAGTACTACTACTACCACTACTACTACTACTACAACTACAACTACTACTACTACGACAACTACTACTACTACTACAACTACTACTACTACTACAACTACAACTACTACTTAAATCCATTATCAAAATCTCAGATTGCTTAGAGTTTGTTGCTCACTCGCCACAAGTTACATTCTTACTCGAAGATAAAGCTTATTTTAAAACATAAATCATATTTTGAACCAAGATGCATGTTACATTTAGAAAATGTTTCTATAGCTTCCAAAAGCAATTGATTTCATGCTTATACTTATTTTAAAAGTGACATATCCTCTGATAAATACAAAACAAACGGTGGAATACATTTCAATGAGGAAACAAGGAATCCAAAGTCAAAGCAGAGTACGGAGCGATGCGGTCGGAGTTGAGAAGAGAGGTGAGCTGAGCAGAGAGGTGAGCTGAGCAGAGCAGTAATACCAAGCTGGTGTGTGAGAAGAAAAGGACGCCATGGTGGCGCGCGTGGTGGCGGCGTGGAAGGCCCGGCGACACAGTCTGGCCGCACTGTTGCTGTGCATGAGATGACGCGCGTGGTGTCAGGACATGGATCATCCTTTTACACACAGTAATGAATACAGATCGCTCATCGGATGGAGGGCCCCTGCAATCTACGGGGCCACAAATGAAACAACTGCCGTTCTAATCAAATAGTATTTTCATGCCAGCCCGGCCCTCAACTGGGGCTCGATTCAATTCCACATTCACACAATCATAAGTTGGGGGTTGTAGGGTGCGAGGGAGGGCTGAACATTTTATAATTAGGGTATTGTTTAATTGGTGTCACTGTTGTGTGCAGATGTGTATTAATGCATAGGAGCAAGGGTGAGTGTGTGTGTGTGTGTGTGTGTGTGTGTGTGTGTGTGTTTGTGTGTTTGTGTGTTTTGGTTTGTTTTGGTTTTGGTTGTGTTTCTGTGTGTAAGTGAATTCACACATTTGCATGTGTATTCACACATTTGCATGATGGTCTTTTTGTTCTAGCTCTGTGTGTATGTGTCTGTGTGTGTTTGTGTTTGTGTGCGTGCGTGTGTGTGTGAGTGTGTTTGTGCTTTTGTTTGTTTTGGTTATGGTTGTGTTATTGTGTGTAAGCGTATTCAAACATTTACATCATGTGTTCATAATTTTTGTTCGTGTGCGTGTGTGTGTGTGAGTGTGCATGTGTATGTGTGTATGTTGATGGCTTGCGGTGTTAGGCAGGGGGCATGAGGGGCCTCCATGGGTATTTGTGTGTTTGTAGTACTTTCTTGGAAAAGGAGAGTTCTCCCTGGCATCATGTTGTCTGTGTTTAGATAGCAATTGGGGGACTGGGTCCAAACATTGCAAAATAAGTACACACACGAACACACACAAACACACACACACACACACACACACACACAAAGACACACACACACTCATTCAGCTAATTATGCCAACTAGCGGCTTGGGAGAACACATTCTCTGTATTCTGTATTTAGGAAACAGCAAGGAGCTTTGAAGGAGAGCCGCGGTGCCTCCTTTGATGCAGCTTTTGTTTTCTGTTTGTGTGGTTTAATAATTTAATCAAGCCAACCGTCCTCCTTCTCTGTGTAACTGTATGTTGGTGGAGGCTAATTACTTTGCAGATTATTCTCCTGGTGCTGGAGATGGTAGTTTAGATCCAGTGGGGGGCCCGTGCTGATGGCTGTAATTTAGCAGTGTGCTGATGGGCTAAGCTGTCTATCGGCTGCTGTTTTATTGTTGTGGGAGGCTGCTGACGAGTTACTATTCTAATACCAACACACGCTGATGGCCAGCCTGCTCTGTAGTGGTCCGTCGGAGCCCCTGGGTTAACCTACACAACGCCGGCCCCAAACCAAGGCCGTCGTATTTAAATCCTGCAGAGAATGTTCCTGCCCACCGAACTCTGTGAAAGGCTTTAGCCAAGCTGGAGAGTTTATGCTAGTTTAGCTACTCAACATTTCAGCCTGGGAGCAAATGAGATGCTAAAGTTGTAGATTAACCTATGAATTAGATCATATAGATCTACGTACAATCAAGCTATATATCTTTAGGAATATTTGTGCATGAATCTATTGATGTGTTGATATTGATTGATTGATGTAAATATCAATCTGTTGATATTTTAATGTGTTGTGGAGTTGATAGGTTTTTGGTAGCTGCTGTGACGTATTATTTCAGTTTATCTAAATGAAAGTAATAAAGCACTGAAGGCAATAATTTAATTCCACCGTGGTTTTAATATTGCAGTGAGTCACTACATTCAAAACTAAAAGTTGTCAAAATAAACGTAATTGCTTTGAAATACTGCTTTGATCTCATTCACACCATTTGGGAGTAGGACCTTTGTGTTGTTATATTTCCTTCTTCCAAATTCAATGACCCATCGTTTTGTGAGAAACGATTTAGTAATTGTATAATAAGATCTGGTTTGGATAGAAACTAAAACCCATTCAGTCGATTCAACTTAATTGAAATAACTACTCTGTGTAGGTAACGTTAGATTATTAAACTTGTTATTTCTGCCGCTGCTTGCCTGCCAAGCCTTAAACTGCAGAGCGGGATCTTATCTCATGTGAGCCCATGTTTGTTTTTTTTTGCTTCTGGCACTATTTCGCTTAGCTTTGATGTAACCAAATTAACAGGCTGCATAGATTATCACTTACCATACCCTGATAGACATATAGTTTCACCATACTGAAGAATCCTAATATGATAAGAATGTATGCACTCATGATATTAAAAGAGGCTTTGAATTTGAAAGTGGCCACCACATGGCATGTTATTTATATCTTCTTATATAAATACAAGCAAATACAAACAAAAATATGTATTTCATTCAAAGCTGTATTTCCAATCTCGATGATGATTAGTATTGGACAAAGGACGTTTTTGCTGAGTGCTCCTCTGTGCTCTAGGCACTAGCATTTGTTAGCTAGCAGTGCCTGCTAGCATGTGCTATGTTCTTTGCTTACATCATCCGTTCCACCTTGAGTCCTCTGACACTTAAGCTTTGGTTGAGTGCAGTTTCTTATGCATTAGAGGTGGAGGTAGGGCGGGTCTGCAGGCTTGAAAGAGAAGCCCGGCCCATCCTTCTCAATGATTGGAATACAGTTCCCGAGATGAGGAAATTAAAGTTGTTACTTACGCAAGATGAACAGACTATCGTTTAAATTATTATGATGTTTTTGCTTTGTCCTTAACCGCTCTATGTACCGAGGGAAAACCCAAAAGAAAGAACCCCAAAAAACTGTTAACAATGATAAATAATGGAAGATGCCTAACCTGGCTTTTCTTTGTTCATAATGACCTGTCAAGTATATCATAACGCTAATGCTAACAAATGAAGAGATGCTGAATTGTGAGATGTAATCCTTGTGTACTTACCATATAAACAGCAAGAGGCACAGCACAGGAGAATGTTAAACAGCGTTCCTATAATAATAATTGTGACAAATTGAGTTTGATTATTTAGTAGGATAAGTACCAGATTACTGTTGTGATCTAAGTCCCTGATTATCGTTGGTGGAAGACATCTAGTCTAATGGCTTCCACAGCTGGCTTCTCAATTCCACACAAGGACCTAGTCTGTATTCAAATTTCTTATAGGGGAACATTTTGCAGATTAAATGCATTTGGAGATAAACTAGAATGCTTTTGAAGGACACCCTTATGGATGCTATAGTGGCTTGGAATGGGTTAAAACACACACACACACACACACACACACACACACACACACACACACACAGACACACACACACAATCAGAAATTCAGATGAGCGTCTTTCATATTTTCCACATGCCTGAATACTCCAGCAAGTCTGTATGGTGGAATGGATGGTAATGTTCAGCTTTTTATTGGAGGTGGTTGGTCTGTAGATGGAGCTGCTGTCAGTTTGTGCTCTCAGCCAATGTGCTGGAGCCGGCCCAGTGTGGTGTGATTTTCTGTGCTGTCAGGAACACAGTGAGGTGGGCTAGCTGCTGCTAGCATGTTGGCCCTAGGATCATGCTGTGAGTTTATAGCTGCTGTGTGTGTATGTGTGTGTTTGTGTGTGTGTGTGTGTGTTATGTTTCTCTGTGGGTGTGTGTGTGTGTGTGTTTGTGTGTGCACCACACCAACTCCATATGCGTATTTTAGAGTAAGGCGCTGAAATCAGATATGTGTGCTCAGTCAGCATCTATTACAGGTATTTAGAGATATATAGCATGATATAACGGGTCAGCCTTGGAGATGACCATGGAGTGTTTCTGCTCCGTTACGTGTGAATGAGTGTACTGTGTGTGTGTGTGTGTGTGTGTGTGTGTGTGTGTGTGTGTGTGTGTGCATGTGCGTGTGTGTGTGAGTGTCAGTGAGGAGATGGGTAGGTGTGACTGTCTGTGTGAGTAAGTGTGCACACACACACACACACACACACACACACACATACACACACACACACACGTGTGTGTACCGCTGCATGTGTGTGTGAAGATGGTCCTTTGTGGTGTTGGTGTGTGTCAGCCCATGCTGTATTCTATCTCCAAGCAACACCTGGGGTAGGTGGCATCTGCACTCAGCATAACCATAAATCAGGACTGCAGACTCCACCATGTTTGTGTGTGCGTGTGTGCATGTGTATGTCAAAGTGTGTTTGGGTGCTGAGTTGTTTGTGTGTATTGTCTCATACCAGCAGGTTGCTCACAGTGGAATGTCCATGACATAAAGCTGCAGTTGGATGACTCAAACATTTGTGTGTGTGTGTGTGTGTGTGTGTGTGTGTGCATGCAGGGTCAAAGCCCCTGAGGGTTTTAACTTCCTGTTTTGGGATGCCTGTGTCTCATCTGCTATAAATGTTTTATGTCACACACACACACACACACACACACACACACACACACGCCCCTCCCCAGTTCGATGTACAGTGTACCACTTAGATCCGCCCGGCCATAGATCACAGAGGATGGAAGCCTTCACCTGGAGTTAACTTTGTTAGTGTTATTTATGAAACCCCATCCAGATTGGGAGAGGGGAGGGCTGACCGTGTGCTTGAAACACCTTACTGCCTTGCTCATGCTGCTTGTATGATATCTGCACCCCGGGAGCGGATCTGTCGGGAAAGTGTTTGCTGAGTGTAAACAGATGTTGTTTGTCTTCCTGATGTAGAGATTTAGCATCTCCAGGGACGTGCCGGACCTGTGCTTTTCTCTTAACTCACTAAAGGAATCAGCCATGGAAAATAGCACAAAAAATACAGATGAACAACAACAACAGATGAGGAACACAAAGCATTTCAGGGTTTTATGTATTTTTGTTTAGCTTTGGGTTTAGGAAGAGGGGTCGATTATTTTATTTATATTATATATTTATATATTAATAATTTTGAAATGCCTTTCAGGCTAATGGCACCCCAAGACAAAGGGAGAGATGTACGTTTATCTAATACGGTTTCAATTTAAGAACAATAGACTAAAATATCTAATTGCATACAAGTTATTCCCTAATCGTCTCTGTGATTAATTGACGGGATCTCTTCGATTTAATATAAGATAAAGCGTGCATTAATTAAATGGCATAATGTCAGCCATTGTGCCGGCTCTAGATATTGATTAGCTAATATGCATGATTATATGAGGTCGATAGGGGAAAGCCCCCAGATAGCACTGAGGTCCTACTTGCAGCAACTAGCATGATAGCGGTTATCATTTTGATATAATTTAGGATCTGATACAATGGGGGACATCTGTATACTATCCGCTAGTGGCAGAGCTATGTAAATGGCGTGAAGAAAACGTTGTGCCTCCTCCCTCGCCACACCGCCACGCTAATCGCGCTATCATTGTCAGCCGATATAGAGCTCTGACAGCCTATCTGTTGTGTCAAAGAGGGGCTCCCCCAGGATGAACCTGCTTCCTCTGTGGCTATGTTACAGGGGCTTGTTGTTCACACATCACCTCACTCGCACAGAGGCAGATCAAATGGTGATGCACGGATGGGGGAGGAACTGATGAGGTGGCGTGGTTGGGGGGGGGAACACAGATAAAAATGAAGGAATAGGAAGGGGAAAAGTTTGACGCATAACGAGCGGTTGAGGAATGCTGAATTAATCAGGCTACTGGAAGACGTATGAAGTAGGCGGAACGCATTTCATGTGACAAATGTGTAATTAAGAATGATTTTGTATGCACACATACACGCACGCACGCTTTTCCCTCTAACATTGTAATTGTATGTGTTTGTGTGAGAGTGTGTGTGCGTTTTTGTGTGTGCATGCCTGACTATGTGTGTGTTTGTGTGCATCTGTGTGTCTGTGTGTGTATTTGTCATGCAAGTGTGGTGAAATGCAGGCTTTAATTGCACTCTTATTAGAGTCAACAGCCTCATTGCGCTGGGTTACAAAGGGATGGAATAGTATGTTTTCATTTCGGCGCACAGCTCCTTTATCTCTGCTGGCTTTGACACTATAATACTTTCTCCCACCACAACGTTTAATTTGCAGTGAATGTTTGATTGAACCTGTTAAAATAAGATGTTTATTGTAGCCTATTATTTTTGGAAAGAGTTGGAAATAGAAATGGGTGATTACAGCATCACCTTAATGGATATTCAAACTCAAAACAATATGGTTCTGAATATAACAATTAAACTTCAGAGAAATCCCCAAAGAAAACCTTAATTTAACCCTTGAGGAATTTGCTTATCTTCCAGCCTCCTCTTTCCACCGCACCGTAGGCAGCTGCGTATATCTAGCTTGGAAAAGCTAGGAGTGGCAGTGAACAAGGTCCCTCACAGTGGGAAGAACCCTGTAGCTGTACCTTCAGACCTCCAATCCATCACTGGCTACACTGTTCTCTCTTCTCTCCTGCACGGCTGTCTAGTTCCCTGTTACTCGACACAACAAGCTCCTCTTCACCCCTCACAACCCTGTCTCTTACCCAGCATGGTGTCCTAATGGGGGACTTGACAGAGTCCATTGAAGCCATGCAGTCTGCTTCACTGATCTCCTTCCAATAATGTTTTAGTGGAGCCGCTTATGATATCCCTTTTTGTTGTCAAATTAAATATATACTCATGTTTCTTGCTGATGCTGTTTGATTGAACAGTTTTACATTTTTAGATGCAGATGTCCTTGTAGGTAAGAGAGAACCAGTATGCATCCATTTTTAAAAAGATAAACTAGACGTAAGTTTATTCCTCTCTGCACTCCTTCCCTTTTCTTCTTCTCATGCTAAAACAAATAGGTCTTCTTTATGATTGGCAGCGCAATCTTAAAGAACTCTAACGAAAAATATCAAAAAATATCCTGACAACTTGTGTGAGTGACTTGAATTTAAAAGTGTGTTTGTAAATATCTGTGTGTGTGTGTGTGTTTGTATGTATTTGTGTTTTGATGTCAGTGTCTGTGAGCGCAATGTGCACAGCAAAAAGTGACCCTGAACGAAATGACGAGAACTTTCGGATGAAAGCAGCGCCTAAAAGCAGCCTGGAGGAGGTCTGAGGCCTGTGTGGATGGAGGTGCTCTGATGTAGTGGAGGGTTCATGGAGACAGACAGCTCCACCAGCGGGCCTGCCAGGTGGGCTCTTCTCACGGCCCGGGCCAGGACTGGCAGCCGGCCGGCCGGGAGACCCCGGAGAGGAGCTCTTACAACCGGGTTGATGTGAAGGCTGCGGAGCTCAGTGGAACTTGACGGTTCACCACTACGACAACAACAGGACTGGACTAACGCAGCTTCGCCTGTTGCCACAGCAACATCAAGGAATTGTGGACAGTGGTGGTGGTGATATAAGTTTGCTGTGGGTGTAATTTCCAAACAATGACAGTAAGGTTTGATATGTATCACTGCCACAACAAAATAGAAAAAAAGTAGAGATTCATGAGCTGCATTCTGAGGAAATTACCTTAATTTATTTGTCAGTTTGGATTTTAAGTCCAAAAAGTCTTATACAATTGGTAGTGTACATTCGAGAAAACGGTTTCTCTAACATATCTGTAAAAAAAAGAAGAAAGAAAAGAATGATTCCTCTAGTATCTGATAGAGCCCCATGGATTTGCTTGCTCGTGTATATTTTTGTCAGTTAAGTGTCTATGCGTGTCGACTCCTCTGTGCGTGCGAGTGCGCGTCAGAACCCCGGTCTAGTGGGTGCTGCTGCTGTTGTAGCAGAGGAGCGGCTGTCCATCAGCCGCTCAAGTGCATTAACCCACGGCCCCCGATGCCTGCCGAGCCCCACACTTCCATTTCTCGACAACAAATACCCAGGTCCTGGCCTGAGGCAGTCTGGCAGCCGGCATACCTAATGACTTATTTACTGTTTAATGGCCGTATACTGCACCACAACAACAATTAATGAGAAAAAGCCACGTTCACAAGCAGTGGGGGAGCCAGGTGGTAGTTATTTTCTCTTTCCAACTTTATCTAGGCTCTGCCTTCTGCTCCAGCCTGATAACTCTCACCTTGGAGAGAGGGGTAAAAAGAAAAAGGGCTGACAGACTCCACCACCGCTGCTTTTATACACTCTTGGGGAAAAATGGGTACAAGCTTAGCATCCACTGTATGTTTCCGCTGTCCTTGGAATTGTTTTACTATCCAATTCAGTTCTATGGTGTGATTTGTGCCTTTTGTATTTCAATCTTCTCTTTGTCTCGACATCTTTCTGAAAGAAGCCGCTCAGTCACCGTGTGTCCTTGTTTATATAAGTTATTGATCTTGCTGATGGCGTACCCCTCCCTAGTGTTTACCTCCTGCAAAAAAAAGAAGAAAAAAACGACCCAATCCAAATTTTTCCCTGTTGGCCTCTTTTTTATTTGGTTTCCACCTTTGTTTGCTTCCATCATTCTCTGTCTGTCTCTCTCTCTGTCGCTCTCTCTCTTGTCTCTCTTTCTCTTGTCTCTCTCTCTCTCTCTCTCTCTCTCGCTTTCTCTTTCTCTCTCTCTCTCTATCTGCCTCTCTGCCCCTCTCTCTCCCTCTCCCTCTGCCTATGTCTCTTGTCCTCTGTGGCTCTCTGCAGCTCTCTTTAGCCTTGTGAATATCATCGCTCAAGCAGTGAGCTGTTGCAGGCACTTTGTTGCTGACCATGGTGCTGAAAGCCTCCTGCCTTCCAATTGCCAGAGTGTTCATTTCATGGTTCATATACCCCGTTCTCCATTTGTCATGGCACTGTTAGCTCTCACGCTTATATCTTTAACCCTTTCGCTTGCAAATGATAACAAATCCAATCCACATTTGTTTCACCTCTCAGCTACAACTTTCTTGGGGTTTCAATTAAGGCAAGAAGCCCGGTGATGTGTTGTGGCGTTGGCCGGTCGGAGCCTCGGACATGTTTACTCAAGGTTTTGTTGTGATGGTTTATTTAGTTGTTTTATTGGTATGACTGTACCACTGTGGGCTGCTCTAATAGCTATTCGTGTCCAAGTTAAAGCATTTCCCTTTCACAGCTTGACAATGTTTGAGGCATGTCTGAATCCATTGAGCAGGGGATGCAAGTAATACAGTTTATTAGTGCATTCAAGACTACTCATATGGTAGCTCTGATTCTGCCTAGCCTGAGCACTGCTGTTACTGCAAAAGCTTACTGTTAATGTTATTTACTAGTTTTCAGAATTATGGCATTTGTGCTTGTAGCTTAAGCGGATAATCAGAGATTTCTATAAATTGGTGTTTGCCTGTTTTACCCAGATTCAGAAGAGTTGTCTATTTCCAAATCCATCATTGTGCGTCCAGAAGGGGAGTTCACTGGGTTAGCATTTGCTTTCCGTTAGCCGCTTCCATTGACTTGCAGAGTTACAGTAGATTAACTCCTTGTTCTCTACAATCTTATTGAGTTGTTACTTGCCCTTGTTTTGAATAAGCGACTATTCGGAACACATTGGAAATCTTTGAAAAGTAATTAAAAGTGTTTTCCCCTCACATGAACAGGTTGACGCTCCAAGTCAATGGAAGCGGCTAACGGAAAAGTTAGCCAACGACTTGCCCAGCGGAAATGACCACATTTATGATATAAGACATACACTGAGTCACTGTACCTGGTAATATTTCCTTCCACCACCAATCTAAAACAAGCTTCAAATTTATTTAGCCATTTGAAGCAAAGGATTATCAAAATAAACTTGACTTCTACTTCCATACTTGTGCTGTATTTTAAGAAATAAAGAAAACAAATGTAATGTTAAGTAGATCTGACTATGCCATTAGGCATTTTATGTTCCTGGTATTGATTGTTGTTCCATGCTCTTTTCAACATGAAAGGAGCGCGACATGCTTGACATAGCATTTTCAAAGACATCTCAGCCCTTTGCACTTTTGCAGTCCCTCGGCCACACACACACACACACACACACACACACACACACACACACACACACACACACACACACACACACACACACACACACACACAGGGGCACACTACAAGGCAAGCAAGCTAAATCTCACGCCCATTTATTGACTGAAGAATTTCTAAAAATACTTTTCTAGCCCAACCTGTATTCCTCTCCATTCTCCTGTGGGCACCCATTGGCACTTGTTTCTCAGTAAAGAATAAGAAAGAAGGGAGGAGAATGGAAGAGTTTAGGCCCAGCCAACCATGGGTATCCATGCTGGATGCTGCACAGAAGCTGCCATTAGCTGAAGTAGCTTCAGCTGTGGCCAAGCAGGAGGTGATGCTCATTTGAAGCCATTCACAACCTCATCCCTGAGTCAGAAACATAGCTGTTGCTATCGCTGCTAGCGATACAGTTTTTACCCTAGCCTCTGTATGTTTGCAACACACAACATACATAGATTCATAGATGCAAATACGTATAGATACTTTAATACATGCGTATATGCCCGCATAGATATGTAGATACATAGATGAATACATAAATTGATAATCTTTCACATACATTAGTGAAGGCTTCACATATGACCGATGCATGTATGCAAAGCTTTAACCATGAGTGCATAGCTTGCACACAGACATGTGCAGATACATATGCACAGTTTTATCACAGGGTTGTGTTTCTTCTTACAATGCTGGCCGTTTAGGATGACCTTGCTAGTATCACTTATGCATGCTGGGCTACTCGCTCCGTAGCTAGTTCTCTCTCTCTCTCTCTCTCTCTCTCTCTTGTGCCCTTCACTTAGCAAGCCGCCTGTTTTGTGGGTCCAGATTGTCCTTCATGCCAAGCTGGATTTGTGAGCAGCGCAATGCCAAACACTAAGTAAATGTGTTTTTCAATCTACCCGCTCTCCCTCCGTCGTGGCTCCCTCCTCTTCCTCCTCCTCCTCCTCCACCTCCTCCTTCCTTCCCATCCCCTGGTGATTCCAGGTCCATCTCTGGCTCTTCCTGTCTCATCAGGCTCTGTGCTTGCCCTCCTAGCTGCCCCGTTGCCCCAGCCACCGTCCCTCCCTGACCTCCATAAAGAGGCCTATTGCACTCTTCACCCCCCTGTCCCTCCTCTGCTGGCTGTTTTGGAAACACATTTGTTTACAGCTCATACTTCTTCCTGTGGTGGTGAATGTGGACTGGTTGTACTGATGCTCTGGGGATGAGCTTTTAGCTAGTCAAAACAGAGGGGAAAAAGGAAATGAGGATACTTTAATCGACTTCACTCATATAATCCCTCTTTATTATCAGATACATTAACTTCATGCGATAGAAAGATAGAAAAATGGGAAGAAATGAAAGATAGAAGGAGAGAAAAGACAAATTGCTTTCTATATTCAGACCTGACGGCACACCAGACAACAAACAAGCCCATACTACATTATTTATTACGAAACAATTTATGAAAATTAGAGTTTGTATTTGAATAGTCCTTCTGCTCTCCAAAACAAGTTATTTTTACACAGCGTTGAGGTGAAGAAGGGGGGGGGATGAAGGGCTCTAAATATACTCAGAAGAATTCAGCATTAGCGCAGCTAGTTGCAAAAGATAAAAAATTAACTTCATTAAAATATGAAAATCTGTATAGTCTCTTGTTCTGCTCTGTTGCTCGAGAAACCGGTCCCTGATTGGATGAGACGTCCCCAGATGACCAGGTAAGAGGAAGAAGCAAAAGTTCTTCTCTGAAATCTGCCGTTATCCAGATGGCACCATTAGCGATTGAGCCAGAACATTTCTCCTCTCTTATAATTGACTCCATAGGCTATTAGGCAGGTTGGCACTAGGCTTGGTCCGCAAGTCCACTCTCCAGATGTTCTGTACGTGTGTGTATATGTCTGTGTGAGGGTGGGCGTGTCCGTGTGCGTGTGTGTGTGTATGTGTGTGTGATGGGGTGGGAAAGGTGCCTTTGGTTGGTCCAGAGCTGCCTGCCTAAAGATGGACAGAAGCGCTGGGTGGGTACTGGTAAGAAGTCACATTCAATTATATCAACGTCAATATCGGTTTATCTTTTTTCTTGAAACAGCTCCATCATAGCCCACTCTTCTTCTTGTTTCCCTCCCCCTGCCACCCTGGTGAAGACAGGGTTCAGGTTTCCTGTTCATTCCACCACTACTCCTACCTACTACCGAAACTACAACCACTGCTGCTTGTGCTTCATGTAGTTACAGGAGTGAACTGGTATTAGCTTATTACGTGCTCTTCTGCTTGTTACTTGAATCCCTCTGCCATTAAAACACCTTGGCCAAACCCACGGTCCTTGGCCAAAGATGTTATTGAACGAGCAGGGGTTGAAGCGCCCCATCGAGCTGACGTGCGATATGTATATTCACGGCAGCACATTAGTATAACTATCATTAGTGACTTCCTTTGCGTTCAGCTTATCAATATGACTACTGGCATCACCTGTTGGGCCCGCAATACGCCAGGCCTCGGAGAGCGAGCGAGAGTGAGCGAGAGGAGTTGAGGGTGTAAGTGGGGGGTTGGTATGTGTCTAGAGAGAATGCTGTCTATTCCAAGAAGTGGAAAATGCAGCGGGGGGGATAAAAGGCATCTTTTTTTTTAAGGGTCTGTATTACATTACTGAATAGACGTTCAGTAATCCCTTTATAGCTAAAAAGAGCTAAAATGCCATTAATTATTCATTTCCCCCCGGCTGGGGAGAGAGGAAAGAGGAGAGGTGCTCTACGGTTTCCATCAGCTATTAGTAAACAAATCAATGGCGAAGGCTGAGTACCCCGTCAGCACTGAGCCATCTGCCCTTTACCCTGACTTTCAAATGCAGGCCAGACACGGGCCTACATGATATGGGATACATGCATAACAACGGACCTTAAGGTTAAAGAAATAGGCCAACTGATGGAAAGTGCTTGTTCGTGAGCAGTAAAGTTTTGTATCAAGTTATGTATTAAGTTCTGTGGTGTGTTTGCTCATAGGAACAGAGGTTCTAATGCGTGTGGCCCATTGTTTCTCCACCAGGAGTTTATGACACTTATATATTCATGACATCAATCTAATTTGTGAAAGCAGTTGTAGTTACATTATAATCCCAACTGGGCCTGGTATTGGCACATTAAACCACAGTGAACAGACACTCCAGAATTGACAAAGACACACTCGACAACGGGTATTGGATGTAATCAAACGGCACAGTTTGAAGCCCCTAATCCAATTTATTTTGCGAGATACATTGTAATTTGGTATCGGCATAATTATGAACTGAGCGCGGAATGGCCTGTAAGGGAATTGAATTAGCGGGCAGAGGAAGAGTAATACGATTGTGAACTGGGAAAAATCAATACAGCGTTGCCGCCGCGTCATCTCTGCACTGATCTGAATCCTGGCTGCACGCAGATCTTCGGGGGATTTGGCATAATTCAATCCAGCGGAGCTAACGCGCTCCCTGGTACCCTCCGCGCGCTTCCACCAGAGCTCTGTCTTGATTTAGAGAGCCAGGCAGGGATCCGTGCCGTGGGACCCATCCCCCATCCACCGTGACTGCCAGACGCAACGTGAGCAACTCTGCTTGGGCGTCAGCCCAGCGCACTCCACCGACGGGACGACAACAAAAGGCTACGCAAAAAATGGAAAGAAACCCTTTTCATCTTAATTTCTCACTATATAAGTCAAACAAGGCCGGTCGTAGTAGGTAGTGGTCGTAGTAGGTAGCAGAGTGAGGCTTTGTGACGGGTGCTGTAGTGCATTGTGGGTGGGGAGAGCGTTGCGCTTCACACACAAAGCCACCAACTGCAGACTCGGCAGCATTGACAAATGGCTGCACGCTGTCCAGTGCATGGACACGCCACGCGTCCTTCGGGGGGGCTGTGAGTAGGTTTGAGCCACGGGTGACAGCGCGCCGCCCCTAATGCCGATTGAGGCAATAACCTGAGGACAGAACAGTGGATGGGCCTCTCGCAGCGTTGCAGCCTCAGCCACCATGCAGTGGCAGTTGTTGTTGTTTTGGTCTCGGTCCCTCCAACCCCTCGAACACAGTTGAAACAATAAAGTGTTTTTTTGTACATTTCTGAATGAGGAAACTTGGGAAGAAGCTTATCATCAGATATATAAGTCAAGGTTCAAATAACATGTTTTTATTTACATGAATTCAACATATTTTAAATGCCCGGTCTGCTGTTGTTCAGAACCTTGTGTTCAGAGGATCTCTTGCTGCAGCTTGGCTAAAGGGATGAGGTGATGGTGGGGCTTTACCTTCAGAGTAATGCAATCTTTACATTACCGTTGACTGGTAGTGCAGAGAAGCTAAAACAGGAAGCTAAAACTGGTACAGTCGCATCCTCCTGTGCTTTGATGAGCCCCCACAGCTTAACCTGTTTAGAGTACAGAGGGCAGTGGCTCTCTGTCTCTGTTTGAGGGGAAACAAACAGACTGTAACATGGTGTTGTTCTATTGACCATTTGACATTCCCATATGCAGTGCAGCACTCTCCACGGACACTGATGAAAAAAAGAAATACTTGATAGCCAGTGAGAGAACTTCTCTATTATAGGAGCGGAAGCTTTCTTGCCATTATTTTATCTTTAGCAGATACGCTAAAAAAAAATACTGTCTTACACGGCACATCGGTAATCAGAGCCCAGGCGAGAGAGCACCTCTAACGCTGAGGGAGAGCCCAATGTCAAGGAAATCAATACATCTGCTGGCGCCCAAAATAAAAGCCCTTCTTCCTCCTCTTCTTCTTCTTCTTCTTCTTCTTTTTCTTCCTTCTTCAGCTCCCCGCGGAGATAATAGGCTCATAAGAAGCCAGGTGTGAGATCAAAGCGAACAAAATGGCCATCATACGAGCACCAAAGCACTTCATTATTTAGTTGTATTTCGACATCAGGAGATCCAGGTGCATGCTATCTTTAACCCCCACTACAAAGAGGCCTACCCTTGTTTGTGTTTGGCTACATACTTCCAGTTCTTTTCATGGTGTTGTTTTGTGTTGTGTTGTATTGTGTCAGTGAGATAAGCGCAGGCGTGCTGGTTTGTGGGGCGTGTGACAGGCTATTACAGCAGCAGAGGAGACCACGTCCCCCCTGGTGCCAGATAGAGAACGGGGGTGGGGGGTGGTCCAGGACCAACTAGCTCTTCCCTGGCTCATTAGGAATGATGCTGTGTGTCCTTTTTAAAAACAATAAACCACTAGCATGTGATGATCAGGGCAAGGCATTTTCATTATGCACGCTGATTGCATCGCATCAGCATAAACACCGTCATTACCTTATCCACCGTATTCACGGTCACCTATAACTATCAGCGGCGATTATGGCTACGACTGGATTGTGGGTGTGTGTACGTTTGTGGGTGTGTGTATTTGTATGTGTGTGTGCGTGTGAGTGTGTGTGTGTGTGTGGGGGTGTGTGTTCCTGCAGGACCACATGCAGTCTGATACTATACATCTCCTTTACAATGATGGAGCAGTGCGGATGGGAGGCAGGGGGAAATCATTGCCTGCCCAGGAGAAGGGAGAAAGGGAGAAAAAAAGCCATTCAACAGGGGCGCCCACGGTGGCATAGCCATTTCCAATAATGTCCTCTTTCTGCAACAACAATTGTGTTTAACCCCAATGGGTTCAGCTGGCCACAATTTGTCATCCGCCCCCCCCCCCCACACACAAACATACTAACACACACACATACACACATACAAACGTACACACACACACACACACAACTGAACATGCACAAACACACACACACACACACACCTACCAATGCGCGTGCACATACAGGCACTTGTGATGGGACTGTGGTTGGTGCCTGCTTGGTGAATCCATCATCAAATGCTAATGTGTGGGTATACTGCCACCCCTCTTCCAGGAAACTGAAAGTGAAAACTGTACAAAACAATTGTGACAGTTCATCTAGATTTACAGAGTTGGTGAAACAATACATTCATTAAGAGAACCACAGATGATGGATGAGTGTCAATGGTGAGAATATGTCATGTTGAGTAAAGAGGATGGAGGAGTTTTACACTGTACAATATTACCAGGAGTATTTTGTGTAGGAGCCGAGATCAGCGTTTGGGCTGAAACGAATGTTTAACTTGTTTACCTTGCATCGTGTTTTTGACATTTGTTGTATATCCAAACAGCGTTCTTTCTTAACACCGCTCTATCTGTCTCTATGCTAGCCGCCCTAATCTGCACTGCCAAGCTGTGGGGAAGTGATTTATTTGCAACACTAGCGATGCTCCCATTGCAGTTGGACACACACACACACACACACACACACACACACACACACACACACACACACACACACACACACACACACACACACACACACATATACACATATACACATATACACATACACACACATACACACACATACACATACATACACACACATACACACACACACACACACACACACACACACACACACAGGTAAGGCTGCAGCTGTGATATATTTTAATTACAGATTTAGTCAGAAGTAATTAAGGTTTTATATCTAGAGGGACAGCTCAATCCCAGCCCATTCCCGGCACCAGGACCCACCTCTGGCTTTCCAATTCCCATCACACACATGCACTTTAAACAGGTGCACAGTGACTGACTATCTGTCTCTTTGTCTCTCTCTTTCTCTTACTCTCTCACACACACACACACACACACACACACACACACACACACACACACACACACACACACACACACATAAATGACTCCTCATCCTCCCACATTGCACATTAGATCGTCTTTTTCTTTGTTCTTGTAATACGAAAAAGCTCCCAAGTTTTAAGGAAGCAAAACTTGAATGCCGAGGTCTATCATCAGATATAAGTTTGTTGCGGAATAAAAATGAGTGCATAATGGAGTTGGAAAAAAAGAAGGATCGCATATGGTGCATAAAACTCAACGTGGGGTAGCAGAAATTCACGATCCAATACCGGGAACGAGGGTTGGACGTGTTTTTTGGGCAGGAGGAAGGGTTTTGAATGAGTGTGGTTGGATTGAGGGAAGGCTGAGGCGAGAGAGATGGCAGAAAAAGGATGAGACGGTGATTTGTGGGGAGACCGACAAGCTTTGCACTCTAAGCTGAGGAGTTGAGCAGAAGATTTGAAAGCGGTGTTTTCCACTGTGCTGACAGAGGAGAGGCACACTGAAAGCACTGCTGAGGATTGAGGTGCAAAGGAGCGGGGGGGGGGGGGGGGCTTTCTGGTTGTTGTTCTTATATCGTATGCACACATATGTCGGGCTACGCATGTTGTGCACATGTTTGTGTGTTTGTGTTCTTCCGGGCATGCGTATTTGTATTTTTAAAGGTGTGTGTGTGTTTGTGTATGTGTCGCGCGATGGGAAAGACTTCTCAGGGATTACGGTGGTGCACGCAGATGAGAGGTGGTAATTGCATTTTAATTACGCCATTGATGTTTTTTTTGTACACACCGCCAGATGGAAGGTTCTTTACAGTCACAAGCACAAAATAAATGACCCCCACATCCCTTCCTTGCCTTCTGACGACTGCCCCCTAACCTCGTGTAGTGCTAGAGGTGACCTGTTATTAGCTTATGCTAGTTGATCTCTCAACCCCCAGAGCCCTTCACACACTGCATTCTGAGCTCTCCTTACCTCTCTTAGTTGTGACAGATAGCCACGCTCGCTAACATCCCCGCTAGCCTTGCTAACAGATTAGGCCTCCTACCTTGCTACCGTTCTCAACTGCATTACCTTCACACTGTAACTAGACAAACACACACACACACGACACACTATTGAATTTGACTTAATTCAACTCCAACAATAACAAGGAAAATGCAACGTGACACACTATGGAATTCAGCTAAATTAAACTCAAAGAATAACAAGGAAAATGTGAACTGAGTCACGATAGTGTAGGCGGTTAGGGTGTGGGGGGTTTGATCTTCAGTGTTCACAGTCCACCTGTAGGTATGCTTGAGCAAGATGCCTAACCCCAGCCTTCTCTTTAATAACAAAAATATGACCTCGCTGTCCAAGTTGCTTTGGTTAAAAGATGAAAAGATGAAATATCAGGAGGAATTCAACCAAGTTAAACAATGATAAGAATATAATCTATGAATCAGGTTGATGTGTGTCTTAATTAATGTGACGATGATTAAGTAATTTGTAGATATTAATGCCATCTAATACAGTTAATAGGTAGAGAGATAGCAAGCAGGACAGTAGTGCCAGCCTATTTGGATTAACGTAGCTTTATTTATAAACCTAGCGTGCTAGCCTGGCAAAACACACCTGCAGCCAGGCTTGTGAGTGACCTTTGGCAGCATATCCGTTGGATGCAGTTAAGCCGATCCTGAACTCCCTCCCCTCACCTTCCAGACTTAATGACCCAAACATGACTGCGCTATAATGTCATGAGTCAGCAATTTCCCAAGCCATACTTGCGATCTGCATAATGTTTTTATAATGTGGACTTTTTGCCATGAAGTGATATCTGACATCACTTTTCTATCCTATCCAGATGTCTCTTGAGTGGGCTTTTGTAGATAAATGGTATACGACGGTTTACATGACACTGCCCTACAAAGCTATTGTTCCATGGCTACACTAGAACCTGAGACAAATGACTCCAATGTTTGTCTGCTGCCCAGACAGAAGTTATATAGTAGTGGAAGAGTTGGTCCTTCATCTCCCCAGACTATGTGTGAGTATTTTCCCTTGATAGGATATCCAACACCTAGTCCTGACCTTGGATATGAAAAAGAAGTAAAAAACAACACCAAAGTTATGTTGTTCGCCTTTATTTGATCGCACACGTCGTACCAATATAGTTGGAGTGGAAGAGAAAGTTGAAATTTGAAGTGAGATTTGACTCTTTGCCAAGGTGAGTCTTCCAGCTGTGGTGCTTTGTGACAGGTCGGCCCTTGCAGGCCTTTGTCGCTGACACCGCCACCAGTCCTATCCGCCCCCTCCCCCCCTCCTAACCTCCCCACCCTCTTTCTCTCTGTCTCTCTCTTCTTCCCCGTCCCCTCCCTCCACACTGCTCTTTACAAACTGTCTGTGGGAGATAAGGTTGGTCTGATAAGCTGACTTCCATCGGAATCCTGCCCTCCCTCTCCCCCGCTCCCTGTGCCAGACCTGTACCTCAGAGGGGGGAAAATGTATTTATATATCACAGGTGCTGCACATGCCTGCTCCAGGCATGATACCGACTTAATAGGTTTATGGTACAGGTGAGAATGGGAAAAAGAAATGCCTGCTGTCTTTACCTTTCAAATTTTGGATTGCAACCACGTGCAGAGAAAGTGCGTGGTGGGCGTTATTGAGATGGTCTACGTTTTATTAACCATTTGAGCACTGGTGGCTATGCCATACTTCCTGTCATCTCTAAAAAGGTCATTGCGATCATACCAACAAGGCTTATCAGAACTTCAAAAGCGTTTACTTAACACATTAAACCTACAAGTCATTTGAACCTTTCCGTTATTGTTGCTGTAGATGTAGTAATGACTTCTACCGTGGCTTTCTGGCAGGGTTTCTACGTCTCCGCATGTGAACGGCATGTAGGCATGCAGTGGGACGACAGTTGTAATGGCCTTGGTGTATAGGTCATTTTAATAAATTCACCAATTACAGCAACACTCAATTTTACCTAGCCTGGGGGGCCCAAAGCGCCGCTGTTGTGATATTTTCGTGCACATTAAAGTCACAACGCTTCATCTAATGTGGAAACGAGCCGGGGTAATTTGCAGATAAATTACCTATGCTGCGTGTAACATAAGCCAGGCAGCATGTTCGAAAAAAACTAAACGAAATCAAAACCCACACACAATGGTGGCTTGGACACAACGCTCTTAGAAAGCTACTTATTGTATGGATTTTTCCGACTTGGCTGAAGGCATTTATATGCCTGTCAACAAATTATTCGTGCAGCCCTTTGTGCTTTAGTGACGCGGATTAGCTAAACTGGTACACAGAATGACTCTAAGGTGCAAAACATTAGCTGAGAACGGCAAACAGCAGACTGTTGGGCCTAATTATTATTCTTTAAGTATGAGCTTATTAATGCCGGTCATTTAAGCTAGAATTGGAAATGGCTTTTCCATATGGGCCTCACATTTTCATTTTCAGTGAGGCATGAGCTCGTCAATACGATACCACGTGATGACCAATCGGATGCATCCACTGTACTTCTGCTGCACACGTCTACAGCCATGCCTCATTCATTCGACGACCTCTCTATGCTCCCGTCATGTGACCCTGGCAGGGGCAGTGTGAGTTTAGTGGGATTACAGCTGATTCCTGTTCACTGCCATGTCTTGCTTGCTAGCACACATTGCTCAGTCTAATCTGCTTACTATGTTGACTGGATGCCCCATAATCCTTATATAGGGGAGCCAGGGAGACACTGCCTATTGCACTGAAGCACCATGGGGTTTACTAAACAGCTGCTGGGCCCCCTGTTCGCGTCTTAGCCGTCCATTGAGCTGTCGAATCTATCCATATCACTTATTGAAGGCATACATTCATTACTTGTCTTTCAGTTGAAATGTGAAAATTTTGAAAAAATGGGGAAGTTCTTGTTTCCTTCCTGCTCTTCATAGAGTGCTTGGAGAGGAGACTAGAGTCCCCTGGAGCTAGAGCAGATATCTGGTTTTTGCTCTGAAACCACTTTAGCAGAAGGCAAACTTAGCAACGTAGTGCTAAGAAAACACCTTCTGAAGCCCTGCCGTTGGGTCGTACACTATGTCCTGGTGTTGACAATGAAAACAATACTAATACTGATAATCATTATATGAATGATGCTAATAGTACTACTAACATTACTACTACTGCTATTACTGTTAATACTACTAATACTACTGCAATTACTGTTAACACTACTACTACTACAACTACTACTACTACTACTACTACTAATGCTATTACTGTTAATACTACTGCTACTCCTATTACTGTTAATACTACTACTACAACTACTACTACTACTGCTATTACTGTTAATACTACTACTACTGCTATTACTGTTTATACTACTACTACAACTACTACTACTACTACTACTGCTATTACTGTTAATACTACTACTATTACTACTACTACTACTACTACTACTACTTATGCTATTACTGTAAATACTACTACTACTACTGCTGCTATTACTGTTAATACTACTACTACCACTACTACTGCTATTACTGTTTATATTACTACTACTGCTATTACTATTACTACTACTACAACTACTACTTCAACTTCTACTTCTACTACTATAACAACAATTATAATCATCATCATCAAACAGTTAAAACTGTTTCATATTAAATAATGTCCACTTTTTCCCACTATTTAGTGATGGCAGCATAATCCAATGTTGAACCTACTTCTCCACAACTTAAACAAACAGCAGAGGGAAGCCTGCCCTGTCCAAGGAACTAAAACGGGTTTGTATCCACGCAGAAACAAACGACAATGTGCCAGTGGAGCCTCACAGTGGTAGGAAGCCGTTGGATGTAGGAGACACAGCGGCGTTCATTAGGACTCAAATGGATCCTTGCAGTCGTGTTATCACTAAAGATTGTACAAAACGCCCGTCTCTGGTGTGCACACACATCTTTCTTCTACTCTCTATTTCTTCATCCTCCTCCTCCTCGCTCTCCCCAGCATACTTGTGTTCTTACGCCCACACACACACACACACACACACACACGCACAAACACACACACACACACACACACACACACACACACACACACACACACACACACACACACACACACACACACACACACAGGCGTAAACACATGCACACACACACACACACACAGGCGTGAACACACACATGCACACACACACACACACACACACAGGCGTGAACACACACACATGCGCGCGCCCACACACACACACACACACACACACACACATGTACGCACACTCGCACAAAACACCCTTGTACCTTTTGTTTCTGATGTGCCAATGGTTGTTGATAA
>JACYXH010000685.1:440000-462500 GCA_026745465.1 Lota lota | reverse complement strand
GTTCAGTGCACCGTGGGGGAGACGATCTGTAGTTACAGTTATGGCCACATCAGCTCTTTTGCAGTGCTATTTATGATGGAGGCTTAGTTAAAGAGTTAGTCAATGCCCCATCTAGCAGGAATACTTCCACCTACGAGTTTTGAAAAATGTGTTTCCAGCAGTCGTAAAGGTTGTAGAAAACGACAACACATTGGGTTCCATAGGGGCAAAAGCGAGGGGCATTGTCAAATCCAACATCACACTCAATCGAGCTAGGGTGCACAGCCAATAGAAAACTACCACTCTTGAAAATCAGGAAGTAACATACCAAAAAATAACACAGAAAGGTTGACCAACACTTCGTCAGAATCAAACGGAAACGTTTTCAATAGAAAATAAAATATTTTTATTTATGCTTTAATGAGATAATATAGATTCATTATTTCAGAAGATTTTTCTTCCAGAGTTTAATAATACTGTCTAAAAAAGATTCACGTTTTAGTCGAAAATATCTAGTTTAGATCCATTAGGATGCCAAGAATATAATAATAATTGCTTCAAATAGTTTAGCTTACTTACTTAGAAACACATTCTTCTAAAAGCTGCTGCTAAATCTGTGTGACAAGATGACTTAGTCCTGGTTGAGTTCAAAGGTCACCGTGCTGTCGCTACGGACTTCCGCTCGAGGCTTCAGTCTTCCTCAGTCTCCCTCGCCTGTAACAGTGTGTTCCCCCACTCTCCCCCTAGATGCCTGTCTGTCTGTCTGTCTGTCTGTCTGTCTGTCTGTCGTCTGTCTGGACAACGCCACTGCTTGTTAGCTGACTGGGTTGTTGGCTTGCCTTCTAAACCTGACTCTGGTTGTGCCCGGATCCAAACCAGCCATGTGGAGGACTGTGCGTAGCTCCACTGTGTTGCGTGTTGTTGTTGTGAGTTGTGCTGTGCTGTAGGCCGACGGGACACCTTCCGCCCCTCTACTGCGCCCCGGGTGTCTGTACTGCTTGCTTGTTCTACCTTCTCTCACTATATCCACCGGTCCAGTAACACAGTAACACAGTCACTTGGGCATTGATGTTGCTCAGACGCCGTTGACAGGGGGGTAGGGGATTGCAGTTGTGGAGGAGGGGGTTGGGTTGGCAGGGGAGGTCACCGTCCGTTGCGGAGGTGCAGCTTCTAGTTTTCCTTGGCATGTGACATCCATCAACCCCGGGCCGACCTCATCCAATCACAGGCTAAACCCGAGCTGCCAGGTACCCCTGATGGAGTGGGCCCGGCGCTGGTGCTAGCAGGTCCGCTAAATCTACCACTCACCAACCCATCTCTCTCTCTCCCTCTTGCTCTCTTTCTCCCTATTTCTCCCTTCTTCTCTCGCTTTCTCTCTTTCTCTATATATTTCTCTCTCTCTATTTCTCCTCCTTCCTCTCTTGTCTCTTTCTCTCTCTCTCTCTTCATCTCTCTTTTTCTCTCTTCCTATCTCCTCTCTTTCTCCCTCTTCCTCGCTCCTGCTCTTTCTTTCTCCCTCGTTCTCCCTCTTCCTCACTCCGTCCCTCTTTCTCCCTCTTTCTCTCTCTTCCTCTCTTCCTCTCAATCCCTCTCTCCCACTTTTGACAGTTTCTCTCCTTTTTTTCCTCTTGCCATAGCTCTTTTTTTGTATCTGCTTTGACTATCGGTATAAAGTATCCGTACATAACATATGATATTTGTTCAATGTTATCAGTCAGATTTTATGTGAGTGCTGTCAGTTTGCTGTTTGACCCTCGTTTCTTTTTTATGACAAACCAATTTAAGCAGTCAGTGGACCTGAAAACAACAGCTCTCTCTCCCCCTCTCTCTCTCTATTTCTCCCCCCCCTCCCTCTCTGTTCCGTCACCTTGGAATGACACGGGCTCCCCCCGCCCCCCACCACACACACACACTCCCAGATCACAGTCCTGAGCTCATGAATATTAAAACAGGCCTGATCGTACAGTAGGGAAGCCCAGGAACCCTGCATGAATATTAATGGAAGGTCCCTTATGAACCCCTACCCCCCCCCCCTCCCTCCCCACAGCCCTCACCTCCCCCCTCCTAATTCTCTCCTTTGGTATAGTGCCCCATATTCAGAACTCCTCGGCCGCGGTCCAAACCCTTCTCCCATAGCAGCGCTGTATTCATAAGCACAACACAAGTGACACTGTGTTAATGTTTGCTGTGTGGACTAATGTGTGTTGACTCTGTGCTACGCTTGAACTGTCCATGGTGCTGAAGTGGCTGCTCTGCCGACAACGCCGCTGCTGCGTGCTGTTTGGAATAGCACCCCCACCCCACCCCTCTCCATTCAGTATTACACTGGACCCCGGTTTCCCATTGTAAATCACTGCGCCCTTAATGAATATTAATGCGGGCACCTCCATTAGCTTGAGGAAATATTCATGGCTGTTCCACCTCTTTGAGGCGCCCCAAAGAGTCAGTGAGTAATACGATCAGCTCCTAATGTCTTTCCATATGGCTCGCTATTTATGCGGCGAGATTGCTGCATATGCTTTGCCGTGTAGACCCCGGCGTCAATCACATGAGGTGATGATGGTGGTGGGGAGGTGGTGGTGAACATTTTCCCCTTTTTAAATCACCTCATAAACCTCTTAGTTGTTTCACACGCATGGGGGCGGTGTTCTGGAGAGATGGACTTCATCAAGAAACGGTTGCAACACGCAGAGGGAACCTGAGGTGTGGAGCAACTTTCTGCAACATACACATACAGGCACGCGCATGCACACATGCACGCACGCACAAACAAACTCACATGCACACACACACTATCACAGACACACACACTATCACAGACACACACTCATTCACACTATCACTATCATAGACACACAGACATCTATCACAAACACACACTATCATAGACACACACAGATGCACGCAGACACAGTGTGGGATTGGTGGCTCATCTGGGCTTGCTGGAGTGTGAAGAGCCACCCCTGTCCTCTCCTCAGAAGTCAGGCTTGCTGCTGGGGCCCGGCTCTTGGCATTGGGAACCCGGGGTCTTGGCTGCGGAGACCCTGCTCTGCTCCAATTCCTGTCACTCCGCCCCTGCTGTCCTCCATGGCTGGGGGGATGCAGGACAGCCCAGCAGGTTTCTCTGTGTTTTGCATCTCCGGTGAAGGCAGCGCCTGCCAACACACATCAGCTCAGCAGCACCTGAAGGCAGTCCACTCCCCTTTCATTACAGCAAGCCCAAAAGCTTGTTTTGGAAAATGGACGGATCGTGGGTATTTGTGTTTGAATGTGTGTGTTTGTGACTGTGTGAGTGTGTGTGTGTGTGTGTGTGTGTGTGTGTGTGTGTGTGTGTGTGTGTGTGTGAGTGAGAGTGAGTGTTTGTGTATCAAAATGTCTGCATGTGGATATTTGCCTAGTTCTGCCTGTGTGGATATGCACATGCATGTGTGTGTATTTTGCATTTGTGTATTTGTGTGTATGCAAATATATGTCTGTTGATGCGAGTGTATGCCCATGCGTGCGTGTGTAGTGTCTGTACATCTCTGTGCGTGATGTTGTGTGATTGTCAGACGGGCTGTTATCAAGGATACATCATAAACTACAAAGATAATTTTACTGTGACATATATCCTGTCTCTTACCAGTCACCAAGGATGCTGGCTTATTACTGCAGTTTGTCACAAAACATCATACAGAAAAACACAAAGACTAGAGATCTGAAACTCCACCATCTGCTTTCTAATCACACTGAAGACACATGGTTGTGACAGGCTTCCCGAAGCTGGCCCTTATCACAATGTGTTGCTGGGATATTAACAATGGGTGGTATTCACTCAGGCAGGCCAGTGGAAGAGTAATGATGAGGCCATTCTTTCTTCATTACCTGGGATGCCAGCCACTGGCCCTCGCGCTTGGCTCATTAGTACGTGGGCAGTCAGGATCTATCCCCTTGCCTAATTGTTATCATTGTTAATGGGATGAACAGAGCAAAAAGGCAGGATGCCTTCTCCATGATGCATCTCTCTACTTCCTCGAAGGCCGTCGATGCCTTTCTTCCTATATCCTACAGCAACCATTTTATATCCGGTTGTAGCCCTCTGTTTTCTTTCGCTAAAGCCGTCTGCTGTTGTGCTCCCTCGTCTTCCGTCTTTCCTTCCCCTCTCACTCCCGTTGCGTGCCCACACTGACTCTATAAGTGGCCAAGCACTCTGAGGAAATAAACCTCCACTGCCAAAGTTGTGAAAAACCAAAGGAAAAAGACCAAGAAGACGAAACAAAGATGGCAAACTATCCTTTTTGATTACTTTTCATCCCCTCTGGCCCCTTCTTTCGTCTTTAATCGCAGTCCTTTCTTCTATCTCGCTCCCTTTTTTTTCAATCCATTCTATGGAAATGTCTGGCGGTTAGCCGCCGTAGCTGCCTAGCCGTCGTCGGAGTTACAAGGCGGAGAAACGTCCGTGTTCCGTGGACCATGGTGGAGGGGAAATAGAGCATTGTCTCGAGCATGGCGATGGGAGCGCGGTCCGAGGGAACTTATCTTAATTGAATATCTGCCTTGTTTTTTGGTCGCCGTATAATGAGAGTGACGCGGTAGGCACACAGTCTCTGCCACCTCCAAAAGATAACACAAAATACAAACAGAGAAATCCACCATCTTCTTTAGTGCAGTATATATCCTTAGGCTCTACCATTATACATATCAATTATGCGCTAACGGAAAAATTGCTTAGCATGAGAGTGTAGGTTAGAGAGAGGGCTGTAGGGTTTTCATGTAACAGGGTTGAGCTATGCTGGTAGATAGGAAACTATATCCACCTATTAGGCTAGTGACCCTTTGGAACGGGCTTTAAAAAGATTGGACAATCTGTCTCAATCTCTCGACCTATCAACTGAACGGCCCAATGAAGGGGACATTTGTCCTCATTTTTTATTCATACCTTAGCTTTCATACCTTTTCAAACACATATCTCACATTCTCTAAGAAGGTAAATGCCCTGTTGAGTTTATCTTTTCTTTGAATGATCTTTATTCTTCCAACTCTCCTTCATCTTCTTACTTATTATACTTATATATACTTTGTTTGAAAAATGTGATTATTTTTCTTTTGCGTGGGCGTGTATGTTTGTGTGTGTGTGTTGGTGTGTCGGTGTGTGTGTCGTGTTAGGGATGGGTGGGGGTGATTTATCTCTCAGTCCAACACCTCAACGACCTGTACTCCAGGACCAAAAGCCTTTTTTCTATTTTTTTGTCTCTGTCTGCTTCACCCGGGAGCTGGTAAAAACATCCTAAAATGGATATGAGACGAGCTCCTTCCCCTAACCTTGGTGTTCCCGATAATGTCATCTTTCAGAGGAAATGAAAGTTGCTTTTTGCCAGCTGCGGAGATACGGAAAGAATGGCGCCGGCTCTGGTCGGGTTTAAAACCATACGATCTGTGTTCTGCCACAGCGGAAAAAAACACACACACACACACACACACACACACACACACACACACACACACACACAATGCACTCCTCTGAGTTCAGGCTCCATATCATACAGCGACATCGCAAACTAAGAAGGGGAAGAAAAGTTTTCTTATGAAACATGATTCCTCCCTAAAGTATGCCTGGCGACCAGACGGGCTCTCGGTGTCTCGGAAAGGGCGAGGACGGGGTCCGGTTGCACTGCAAATATTGATGTAAAGAAAGAGGGTCCAAAACAAGGGCCTGTTTATAATGAGGGTGGTCTTTAGGGGAATACTAAGCATGGGGATGACGGACAGGCTGACAGGCTGGCACGGACCCTGCCACTCAGGAGACCCGAGGAGAGTCCTGGGTCCGCTCTGTCGCTGTCAGTAACCCCCACCCTGCTCCTGTCTGTATGTCTATCTCTACACACAAAACTCACCCAACCACACACACACACACCGACATACAGCCAACCTACCCCCATACACACACACACATGCGTGTGCACACACACACACACACACACACACACACACACACACACACACACACACACACACACACACTTGCACACATTCACACAAACACACACACACACACACACACACACAAGCACATGCAAACAAAATGTATTCACAAACACCTCTCTGCAACACACCTAAACAAACACTCGGTCAATAGTGTTTGCGTGTTAAGTGCAGGCCATGCTGTTTTTCGCGTGCCGACCACAACCCACTTCCACATTGCTCTCCACCCCTCCCCCACCACCACCCGTGTGTTCGTTGTTAAACGGGTGTAAACAAGCAATAGTTTGTGCCTGATGCTGATTAATAACCTCTCCCAGGTTTCCTCCAAATTTCATCCCAGATTAATTAAAAATAATCTGTGCTGGAAGAGCAACCAATTGAATGTTGCGCGGCTAGCCCCGAGTTAATTACTTTCCCCTCTCTCTAAGTTTAAACCACTTAAGGGCTTGTTTTCTCTTCAGCACCCTCCACCCGCCGTGTGCCTCCTCGTCTTCCTTTTCGACACAAAAAACGGGAATGAGAGGAAGATAAATGCGTTATACACACTCACATGATTTCTCACTAACGAGATTGCTAATTAACACTAGTCGGCGCGGGGAAGGTGAGAAGCTTAAACTGGGAATAGATGTGCTAAATCTTGCAGGTTTCTGTATCTATCTGGCTTAAAAAAAAAATAGCGTCTTGTACACAAACTTGCTTTTAAGTTTACCCTCCTTTGTTAACATCCTACTATGTAAAACGGTGCTCACCGAAACTGAAATGGTTTAACTATGTGTAAAGGAGTATTCCTCCATGGCAGAATCATAACACACGTTCATCCCTAGAACAAAGAAGGTCGACCTCTATTTCTTTGCCGGATACTTCTTTGTGTGTTTGCGTGCGTCAGCGCGTGTATCAGGGCATGTGCATCAGCATGTGTGCGTCAGTGTGCGTGCTTCAGTGTGTGTGTGTGTGTGTGTGTGTGTGTGTGTGTGTGTCTTGCTGGGGTAGAAAGGGAGCCGGCCTCCTCGTGTATCTCTGATGGTGGACTAATATGATGGAGGGGAGCCAGGCAGAGTGAGGCAGGGCTATATTTAGTCCACTTTGGTTCGGGTGAGCGTGGCTCTTACATTCGCTACAGCCCCTTAGACCGTTTAGCTGCACGGTGCCTCCGGAGGTACGAGGGATCACTGTTAAAGGGAAGCATCATTACACCTCTGGGCCACGCATCTCAATGAGAATCACACTCTCCTCTTGCTGCTCTCGTTCGCCGAAACAAAGTGATGGACGAATCCAACTTCTCTATTACGTCTCCTCCATGCTCCGTGCTATGCCGTGAGGGTTACACCGGGGTGGAGTGGACAAACTGTCCTCTGTTGATACATGTATTTCAAACGGCGACATGATGTTTAACCACAGTGGGCGACAGAGCCGAAACAGGCTGCGATACCAGTGCAATGTTTGTGTACATGTGTGCATCTCGATGTGTGGGTAAGTATAAGTCCTTCGCGTGTCTCTCCTGCACACCCTTTGCTAAGGTCATCAGCGGAATTGAAGTGTATTTTGCGGAGCCAATCAGATGCAGGCTACAGATACAGGCCCACACTTATCTAATCTGGTATCAGCAGATTTGTTTTTGTTGCCTTGTCAAGATCTTGACGTATGTGAGGCCTGAGTGCTTCCTGATGTCACTTCCAGTATGGAAGGTACTGCAACACACACACACACACTACACACACACACGCACACATACATACACACACACATATGCATGCACACAAACACACACACATGCATACGCACACATAAATACACACACACACATGCATTCGTGCTCACACACACACACAAACACACACACACACATATATGCAACAGACTTCTTAAGCTTAATTGCTTCTTAGTGGCCCTTGAATTGTAAATGAAGGCATTCACCAGTAAATCTCTGGTTTAAAAGTGGATCGAGGCTTGTGAACTCTATTATCTCTGGCTGTCTATATAGATAGACATATACCGCAAGAACCAGACTTTATCACTAATCAGCCACATCCCCACATTCCTGGTCTTTTTCTTACTCTCTCCCACCTCTCTTGTCCGCTGTTCCCTATTCAAATGTTTCTGCTCGTTTCCTCTGTACTCCTCCCCATTCTTCTCATCTGTTCTCTTCTTCTTCTTCATCTTCCCCCTCCTCTCACCACACCCCATCACTCTGCCGCTCTGCTCCTTTGATTTTACCCCTGTTAAGCAAATGAGTGCTCCAGAAATTGACTGCAATTTCCCCCGGTTGCCGGGGCCCCTGAGTGATTGTGTGCTAGGCTGCAGCCTGAGCCTCAGCCCAGGCCCAGGCACTCTGTGGGCTGAATAATGATGGCAGCACATTGACTGAGGTCTTAAATTAAGGGTACTTATCTTAATTGAACATCTGAAATAATGTTTTATTTACAACAAAGGGAAGGTGCTGGAGAAATGAAATGGTCTGCTCAGTGCTGACTCTCTTTCTTCATCTGTCTCTCTCCCTCCTCTCCCTCTCTCTCTTGCCCTCTCCTCGCTCTCTCACTCTTTCTCGCCTCTCACTCTCTCTCGCCTCTCACTCTCTCTCTCGCCTGCTCTCTATCTCTCTCTCTCCACTGCGATGTGGTTGGGTGAGCCTGCTGCAGTATACATTACCGATGGATGATCTTTGTATGAGTTCGATCGCGCGCGCGATCACTTGCGGAGTGTCAAGGTCATTACAACATTATCAATGTGGTTGAATTTAAAGGTCGTCATTTCACCATGCTCGGTTTCACCTTCTCATTGGGGGAAGAGACTGATTATATTTGTTGAATTAGTTGCAGCAGTCAAACATACAGTGACTTATTTCTTCAAGGTAGGGTAGGCAATTTATTTTAGAAGGATTTTTTGTCATGTTTGATGAAACTCTCTTAACATCCCGACAGCAATCAACAAATCAACATTTCATTTTCTTTGGTATCTGGTATCTGTGGAAGGCCTGAAATAAGCCTGTTCGGGCCATTCGGCAAATGTAATGCAATGATTGGATGGCTTACCAGTCTACCTACCCTTCATCGTAGTTCACATTCAAAACGGCATCAGGGGTTTCTTGACTGATATGCTTGTAAATTATTGAAGAGAATATACTACATTGTGCACGTTTCATGTGTGAGCGAGTGTGTGCGTGTGTGTGTGTGTGTCTATCTGTTGTATGTCACACACAGAGAGTGCCTTTGAACCTTGATTGTAAAGATCTTTTATTTTGTTTCGCTGCACAAATCAGTTGTATTGTTAAAATTATCGCATTGATTCGCTCCCCATCACGCTAATTATGCAAATTTCAGCCAACCAAATGTCACATCCGGCCCATTCGGCCACACCTTCCCCGCGCTCCCGACGGCAGCATGGCCGCTGTGATTGAGATGGCTGATAATTGACTGAGTGCCGGTGGACCTTCTCATGATCACTGCGGTGATTACATGAAATTACCAGTTGTGGCGATGCATGGCTGAAGATAGCGTTTAGCCGGCAGGAGTGAAAGAGAGGCGGGCGAAGAGAATTGATTGAGATTTCTTTCGACAATTATGTGCCCGATTCTTTGTGTGAAACAGAGCATATTGGATTTTACTGCTCCCCCTTTTCACCCTGCGTTTAGCAGTCCATTATAAAAGGTGTATCGGTGTATGGCTTTTCTAACGCAAATGTATGGCAACCTATTGAAATGAAATGGTGGCCCATCTTTCTGTCGACTTTGAAACTTTATTTCGAACTTTGTGACGTTCTCTGTGATTAGGTGTGTGTGTGTGTGTGTGTGTGTGTTTTATCCATTACACAATTGGAGTTTAGGCTATCGTTACAAAGTTTTTCCTTGTGGTTATATCATTATATGTTTCATCATGATATACTAGTGATTAGAGGACTAACTTCCAAAACAAAGGAAGATAAATTTTGCAGTGCCTTTTGTACACAGTGTAATATTTTATCTACACATGGACATGAGTGTGTGTGTGTGTGTGTGTGTGTGTGTGTGTGCGTGAGTGTGCGTGAGCACGCGCGCGCGTGCCTGGTCTCCAGTCATGTGTGCCATCTGCTACCTCTGCAGGTGGTGCCACCCAGGGCTGATGTTGTTGATGCATCATCACACCCTGCTCCATCACCTGTCCCATGCTATTACCACACTGCACATTGACTAATGAACCCACTGAATACCGTGCGTGTGTGTGAGAGAGAGAGAAATGTAGTGGGTGTGTGTTCGAGAGAGAGAGAGAGAGAGAGAGAGAGAGAGAAGAATGTGTGTGCGATAGAAAGCTGGAGAGTGTGCGCGTGTGTGTGTAGATCTATGCATGTTCGCAAGTTGTGCGCGTGTGGTTGTCAGTGAAAGAAGGAGAGAGGGAGACAGAGAGACAAAGAGAGTAAATTCCCAATGTCCTGGTTAGTTATTATGTTCCGTTAGCCACTTAATGCTAGTACGTGCAGTGTTTGCAAATGATTTTATTATGTGTGCCGGCGGAAGGTCACGACCTCTAAACATTATCTTTCCTACTAAGTTGGTGCCTTTTCACTGCACTGATCCATTTCATGTTCCATCCTTTGTCCACATTGAAATCAAACAGAGCAATTAAAATCGGTGCTCGCCGATGTTCCCTTTTATCATCAGAGGTGTGTGGGGGC
Source organism: Lota lota (assembly GCA_026745465.1). Classification (NCBI taxonomy): domain Eukaryota; kingdom Metazoa; phylum Chordata; class Actinopteri; order Gadiformes; family Lotidae; genus Lota; species Lota lota. The sequence continues at coordinate 451,916 of JACYXH010000685.1, read as the reverse complement.
TAAGAGTCCGCAGGGACCCATCATATATAATGGATGGCTTTCCCGTCACTACCACTTAGCCTTGGGAGCTGTAGTTCAACATCTGACTGGAAGATCAATGTAGGGCTGTTTCTGTGTGCCGTCAGTCATGGTGAAGGCCCTGCAAACCTAGTGGTACCCTCTGACGCCCATGCACTGCCTGCATGACCAGTGCACCATGCCAATCCTCCCGTGTTCAGGGGGAACACGGGAGGATTGGCATGGTGCACTGGTAACACACTTTACTATTGTTTTCTATTTCTTCACCAAACCTCCTCTCCTCTCCTCTCCTCTCCTCTCCTCTCCTCTCCTCTCCTCTCCTCTCCTCTCCTCTCCTCTCCTCTCCTCTCCTCTCCTCTCCTCTCCTCTCCTCTCCTCTCCTATCGCCTTCCCTCATCTCCTTATGCCCTGTCCTTTGCTCTTGCCTGCTGTGTGACTGTCCGGTTCAAGAGATTATCCCATTACACATACAATAAAAAAAGAAACTTGCTCAAGGACACCTTGTTTGTGGTTGGTTGGCTGGGAGATGAGGGAGTTAATCAGTCTTATTCAGCATTTAAAGCAGGGATCTGGTGGTTGGAGCCGTGTCCACGTGTGTAGGCATTTTCATTATAATACATCTTTAAAAGTACCGGCTTCAATAAGATTTAAATTCCAACCTCAGGGCGTAGAAGCCACACAGAGAACAGTGGTGCTCAACACCAAGTAGTTAGTAGCAAACTACTGCCTCTAATTTACCTCCTATCAATTCTTTGTTAGTCGCTCCCCAAGTCATGGGGAGCGAGAGTATGTGTGTGTGTGTGTGTGTTTGTGTGTGTGGTTGATTGTGTTCAGGAGGGACTTTCACTGCTTTTAATGCACCTTTATGTTCACTTTGCTTTTCATCCCTTTATTTTCTACCACTCGTTGCCAACTTTATAATCTGTTAGAGGTTATATTTTGTATAGCATCTGGAGTGCCTACCAGCTAAAAGGCTCTGTGGTTGAGTCACAACATGCCCACTAATAACATCTACAAGGAACATGTAATTAAGTGACCCCTGGTTCAAACAAAACACATTTTAATTCAAAAATGCTACTACATTAATTAATGTAATGTATCCATTTAGAAACTAAACAATTATGGTGCACAATTAAGTGTGTATATTTGTAGAATAAGCGGTGTACAATGTGAATATGCAGGTTTTGTATGGTGTCTAGGTGGTGGAAGCCACAGCTTGCTTTGAGAGCAAGGGGGAGAATGACTGATACGCTTCACCTTATGAAGCCTGCAGAGCAAGCCTGCCCGGGTGTACCTGGTCCACTAATGAGTCTCCTAGCTCCTAGCCTCCTAGCTCCGTCCACTGGCAAAACGTAAAGCATATGCTAGTCGACCGAGAGAGGGATGTAGGGTACCTCACATCTACCTGCTCCCTAACATGCATGTGTGGTGGCAAAAAATGTGTGACTGTGAGAATGTTACTGTGATTAATGGCAATACAGATAAACTGACCTGTACAGTTTTTACTCACTGCAAGTCACATTGGATAAGGTCTGCTTACTGACTAATAGCTTGTCATTGCATAACATAACTATGCTATGTATGTATGTATGTACAGATGTGATTAATAAGATGAAGTCCGAAGAATCATCACACAACAATTGGAAAACGCATCTGACAGTGAACATAGGAAAGAGATAGGTAGAGAGAGTGAGATAGACCAGGAGAGAGAGACGGAGAGAGAGGGATAGAGCAGAAGAGAGAGAGACAGAGAGAGAGGGATAGAGCAGAAGAGAGAGAGAGAGAGAGAGAGCAAAAAAGAGCAGGGGAGAGAGAGATAGAAAGAGAGAGAGAGAGAGAGATAGACAAAGACAGAAAGATCAATGGCTAGCTGGGTTTCCAGGCAAAACGTCGGCATGGCAACCACCAAAGTGGTGATACAGAGTAATTGACCATTTGGATCAGAGTCTTTGACAGGTCAGCGGGCACTCAGGAGCTCCGTGTTGTATAATCGTCATTATGTATTCTTTGAGTCTAGCCAAACAGCACTTTGGCCATGGAGTGCTGCAGCCCCGCGGCACCTCACGGCTGGCGTGTTTGCGTCCCATGCTGTTTGCTTTTAACGTCCGGCTCTCTAATTCCGCGTGGCACTGGGTCCGTGATTGGCTGATTATAGTAAAACAAAAACAACACAGGAAAAAACACCGCCGCCGAACTCTAAAAGCAGAGAGCATGAACGGCAATGGCGGCGGCGTGGATGACACCGGCGGCGGTGGTAATACCAGCAACAAGGCAGGAGCCACAAAGTCACAGGTAAAGGACAAACTGTGTTGTTCTCCTCCCTGCTGATTTATTTGTTTTCCGCTCCGTCCCTCCTCTTGCTGGGCCTCCAGCCGCTTTACATAATGTTGATTTCCACGCTCCCAATAGACTGCTATGATGAATCTCCCAGGGCTTTTATGTGCCTTTGATGGATGGCGTACAGCAGTCATAGAGAGAGAGAGAGAGAGAGAGAGAGAGAGAGAGAGAGAGAGAGAGAGAGAGAGAGAGAGAGAGAGAGAGAGAGAGAGAGCGAGAGCGGGGTGTAGCTTTACTTATTTTCCTCCTCCTCTTCCTCCACCTCCACAGTGATTTGGCTCCTATATACCCCCCCCCCCCCCCCCCCCCCCCCCCACACACACACACACACGCTATAGTTTGCTATGGGCTGCCAGCGGACGGGACTGACACACTGCTGCGTCTACCTACTCTCCTCCCCCTCCAATGCCTTCAGCACTCCCCTTACCCTACACACCCACACACACACCCTGCACCTGGACCACACTGCCTCCACATCATCACCGCAGCCCTCCCCACCGACCCCACACTCATGATGTTCATGATCTTATCGAGCAGAGAGATCTCCCGATTGGTTCATGTAGGATGTGCACTCGGCTGAGGGAAGGGGATACAGGACTGGTAGCGGAGAGGTGGGTGAGAGCAGGATGGGAGGGAGGTGGGGGGAGGTTTGAGGGTGGGGTGGGAGAGGGAGAAGGGGCAGGGGGAGGGGGGGGGGGGTCCAGAGGAAGAAGGATATAATTATTACTGATACATATCGATCCCCATGCTATCTCTGTGCCCCCCTCTTTTCCGATTGAGTTACAGGGTCTGCAGTGGCTAAGTAATTTGTAATGGGCATTCACCACTGTGGCAGCGCAGAAATCCTATTTTGTGATGGCTTGCTAATGTGATCAGGAGCATTTTAAGCTGTTTTTTTTTTGGCCCTCTGAAATTACATCTGCTCCTCGGAGGGCTTCTCTCTCGGTCTCTCTCTCTCTCTCTCTCCCCCTCTCTTTCTTCCTCTGCCTATCTCTCCCCATTTCCTTCTCTTGTTTTCTATCTCTCTCTCTCTCTTTCTCTCTCTTTTTTTCATCCAGTAATCTGATTAGAGGGGTAAACTGCTCTTGCCAGTTGGGCTCTCCTCCTCACACACTCACTCACAAATACATGCATGGACACACACACACACACACACACACACACACACACACACACACACACACACACACACACACACACACACAACCTTGAAATGGCTGCCTTGTTCCAAATGTTCCCTATGCAATCTTTTATCTCTCTTACTAGTCTCTGCATCTCTCCTACTCTCTGTATCTTGCTCTCTCTCTCTCTCTCTCTCTCTCTCTCTCTCTCTCTCTCTCTCTCTCTCTTCTCTCTCTCTCTCTCTCTCTCTCTCTCTCTCTCTCACTCATTGAGTCATCGTGTGAAGCCCAAATTAGCAGACTGCCAATTCACTCATCTTCTCAATCCGGTCCCGGCTAGCTGCCTAGATTTTCCGGATGCTAAACTCTCCCCTTACGTAACTAGACAAAGTCGTGAATCCCGTTTGCGTGCGATGGGCGGAGATCACTCCGCGGTGCCTGGAGGTGTTAGTAATCCTAATAAGTCGTGTGTATTGAAGCCGTAGCCGCAGCCACAGGATTTTCCTCGGAGAGATGGGTCAGGGCAGCCCTAACAGATGCAGAGACATGAAAGGGCCTGTCAGGCAGGATAGGCAGGGAGAGCAGGCCTGAGAGCACAGCTCCACTTAGAGAACACTTCCTGCTCCCCCCGTGCTCTCTGCCAGCCTGTCTCCCGGCCCAGCCGGCCAGCCCCAGCGCCAGAGCCCTGTCAGAATAATCTGCCGTCGTCAGGAAACATATTTATTTCCTCTCTTCCCGCCTGCCTGACGATCCCCATGGAGCTGTTTAGTGTGATGGCCGACATTTTGTGCAAAACGGATGCAGAAGGAGAGAGACAGAGAGAGAGAGTGTGGGAGATAACTTTTGATTGTGCCTATTTCTCTGTGTACGTCGATCTACCATTTAAGACGAACATCTGAAAATCAGGGCTTCTTTTGCAAGGGATGCCGCATTAAGGGCTGATTAATATATCGATATTATATCAATGTTGTGATTTGAGACTAGATATCGGCTTAGATTTTAGATATTGTAATATCGTGTAATGGCATAAGTGTTGTCTTTTCCTGATTTTAAACGCTCCATTACAGTAAAGTGTTTCTGCAAAGCATTTTCTGATCGTACCAAACTGTTTTAAATGTTCTATTATTTTCCTTCACCCAGTTCTTCATTATAACCACAATGCTGCTGATTATTTATCAAAAATCAATGTTAAAATATTTTTATGAGAGTAACAATTGTCATCTCTACAATGTTGTCGCAATATATTTAGATATGAACATCTGGTGTTATTGTAAAAGTCAGACATGAGAAAGTATGTGTACATAATGATTTTGTGCATGTATTTGTTTGGTTATGTTTGTTAGAGTCGGGGTACTGAACCCTGATCCCGGGTATGTAATATGTTGTTGTCTTTGAGGTTGAGAGAGAGAGAGAGAGAGAGAGAGAGAGATTTCCTTTTCTGTTTGGGATTCCTTGCATCTCAGTACGACAATATGCATCCATGTGTAGTATGTAAATTTATCTTTATTCTTGTGTGCATGTATGTGTCAATATTGGTATTTGTATATACATACATTTGAAAACAACAAACAACCCTGGTGCCTGGTATCTCTTTATGGTAAGTGTAAAGCATATTTATAGCATATGTATTTTTGTGTGCCTGTATGTGCTTGTGGATGTGTTTGATTGTGTGTGCACCTGCGTGTGCGATGAGTGTGTGCTTGCTTTTGTGTGTGTGTGTGTGTGTGTGTGTATGTGCATGCATCTGTGTGTGTGTGTGTGAGCGTGCATGTGTATTTGTGTGAGTGTTTGTGTGTGTGCGTGCATCTGTATGTGTGTGTGTGTGTGTGTGTGTATGTGTGTGTGTGTGTGTGTGTGTTTAAATGCCTGGGATTTTGCTGAACCAGCAGCTCCCCTATGCTCCCCCCCTCGCCCTCATGCTCTTTATGGCAGAGCACGCAGGTCACCTTCTCACGGCTGAATTTAATACTCAGTAGGCAGGCACAAACTAAAGGGTACGAGTGGAGAAGTGAGGGCTGGAATTTCTTTTTTACAGTCACAAATGCGCAGCGGAACATATGAGCAGTGTGTCTGTGTAGAATAGAGGGCAAACACACACACACACACACACACACACACACACTAACACACGCACAGGCACACTCACACGCACACACACACTAACACACGCACAGGCACACTCACACGCACACACACACTAACACACACACATGCTCACACACATACACACACATACACACAGATACACATGAACACACACACACACAAATACATTTGTGTACACACACAGACATCTATATGCACACCTAAATGCACACACATTCACACAGTAAGACACACACCAACACACACACACACTCACACACACTCACACACACCCACACACACAAAGACATGCATGTGCACATAGACACAGACATACTGTATATGTACAAACACGTACATATATATACACATAGTCACAAGCAACTACTACAACGCACACTATACACACACACACTCACACAAACACACTAACACTCACTACACTGCACCATACACTCCGGTGCAGTGAGCGTCCTATGGTAGCAGGCGGTGATAAGCAGCCAGGTCACCTTTCTCCAGCTGTGAGCGTGTTCGTTTAGATGAGGGTGATAAAGCAGGGAACACACTGGGGCTGTGGGCTCTCAGCAGAGAGCTGCGTGGCTTGCACCACACACACACTCCTTCACCAGTGCACCGTACTCATGGCAGCAGAACACTCCCTCCCTGTGTCCTCTAAAAGACTACCCCCACCGCTGGGGCTGTCCGCAAGCACGTCTAAGTCCTCTGATGCTCGTTTTCTATTTGTTTGGTGTATCGTATTCATATTTTAAAGTACATGTTTACATCATTGGGAATTACAGAAGGCATATTCAGCTTAATGTAATATGTCAGTGAAGAAAATTTGTGTTAAATTATGCCAACTGTAGAGGAGTGAGGAGATGACCTTTATGTCGCTAATCAGGAGGATATAAAGTAATGATTTAGTTCTGCAGCTCGCTCATCTTGTTAAAATCCAAACAAAACGTAGTGGGCTCACAATGTCTTCTAGGGAAATCTCAAAGGTTATCTCACTGTTATCTTAGTATTAGCACATTTAATAAGGCTTAGCTTTTGAATAAACTCCCAGTGTTGTTGATCTACATCCTTACATACTCCTCTTAATACACCCTTGGTTATGAATGGCAAGAATTTTGCAACTACGAAATCAATAGGAATAGAAACAATTACTAATAATTCATTCATTCATTCATTAGGACTAATTCATAAGAGCAGATATATATGTCAGATCCCCTCAGGGTCTTGTCGGTTTACACAGAGCCTCCTCTACCAATAGTAAAGCGAATCTGCACTGGCATTTGTAAAACGAGTATTGATCGTTGATCACTGGTAGAACTCCTTGAAAATGTATGCAGGTTTTGTTGGTTTATTCGTATAATATTTTTGTATTTGTGTGCGATCGTGCATGTGTGTGCGCGTGTGTGTGTGTGATCATGCGTGTGTGTGTGTGTGTGTGTGTGTGTGTGTGTGTGAAGGCACCCAATGTGTGGTGTGTCGTGTGCAGGAGCTGATGTATGAGCAGCGGGTCTCGATGGATCTAGCAGAAGGTCTTGGACAGATGTAAGGATAGGTATACACGCAAAGGAGGAGCATAGTAGCAGATGCACACGCACTCAGACACACGGGACGCTGTGTTGTCTCTTTCACTTTATCGGCGGAGACAGATGCTGAGACCTACAGAATGGCACTTGTTTCATGAAAAATATTAGACCGATTTTATTTTGGTACTTTTTTGTTTTGTGTATGATTTGGTATTTACACATGTATGATTATTGTTCATCTTTTGGGAAATAACTTTATGTCTCGAGTAGGCTGGCTACAGGCTTAGTGTGTGTGTGTGTGTGTGTGTGTTTAGTGGGCTCAACTCTGGTCTTCGGTAAGTTGGCAGAATGCCTCCTGTTCAATCTCAGCTCTGTCAAACTCACTTACCTTCCACTTCTAACAACAGATGCCCAGCTACCTCAACCTGCACCTTCGCTTGTTTTTGGTGCCCTTAGGTATCGCTCTCTCTCTCTCTCCCTCTCTCTCTCTCTCTCTCTCTCTCTCTCTCTCTCTCTCTCTCTCTCTCTCTCTCTCTCTCTCTCTCTCTCTCTCTCTCTCTCTCTGTCTCTCTCTCTCTCTCTCTCTCTCTCTCTCACACACACAAACACACACACACACACACACACACACACACACACACACACACACACAGGGCTGTCTTGGCTGTCTGTCAGTCATGCTCAGCAGCATGTGTGTTTATTGCATTGGGCATGGGACCAATGTGTGGGTAGAGGAAGAAGGAAGGATGAGGGCTTCTTCTAGTGGAGGAGTCAAAGGTTAAGGGGATCTGTAGTATGCCACGCGGGATCCATTGTCCCCTTGGACTTTTTCCAGTAGCGGTGCTGAGGTGTGTGTGAGGTGCACTCTGTTGATGTGTGCGTGTACACAGTGCTGGTGTGCGCATGCACATGGCTGATGTGTGCATGCAACTGTGCTGATGTGCGTGTGCACAGTGCTGATGTGCGCATGCAGGGTGATGAGGTTTACGTGCACAGTGCTGATGTGTGCATGCATGGTGATGATGTGCGCGTGCACAGTGATGATGTGCGTGTGCACGAGTGCAGACAGGTTTTAGTGTGATCAGTGATTTAATGTGTTGACTTTAATGTCAACACATGAAAGTCAAATGTGTTGAGTTTAATGTTAGCGCAAATACACCGTCTTTGTTTTGTAAAACTGTTGCTTCTGTTTTACACAATTAAATAGTTAGGCTACTTTCTATGATTAAGTCAATCTTTGTGTTACTTTTTCTCTTCCTACATTTAGTCGAGAGCCATTCATGAGCTAATGCCTTGCATTTTGTATTCTTCTATAGCAGAACACTATTTTGTTGCAATTTGGTAATATACTACAGTTCCGATAGATGTTTTACTCAGAGAATACTTTTGGCATAAATTTGAGTAATTACCATCCAGTATATTAAACACAGAACAAGACCAAAAATAGATTCTTCAAATGTTTGTTGCCTTTCTACTATGCAACGCCGCCCGACGCGGCATTCTGTGGCTCGTCTGGTGTGATACCCGCATTATATTGAAGCTTTGCTGTAATCGAGTCGGACGCGGACCAGGAGTGGATTCGTGAGCCACAGACTTCCACTGCTCAGCACTAACGTGATGTTGTAGGCAAACTTTGCTTTTTTAAACATAATTTAAAGAAATACATGTTTAACTAATTGAACTTTTTTAGAATTAAAAGGAAAAAACGATGCGTCTTTGCGTTTTGTTACATGGTGTCCGCAGGAAGAGAGCATTGTCGCCCAGCGCCACTATTTCATTATTTTGGTAGAACCCTGATATATGTGTTTTAAAATAAAACCAATAGCAATTGGCAAGCCAAACATAATTTTTATAATTCAATAATAAATTCAAATACATAATACAATTATATATATATATATATAGTCCTGTATATATTTTTATTGAATTGTTAGTTTTTTTGCGTGGCTTATTGGAGTGGCGCTAGTCATCCAGCGGCGGTGCTGCACCACTGATGGAGGCATGCAGGGGAAACATTGGGATCCATTTACACAGGCGTCGACAGGACGTAGCGAGGCACAGCCTGGGGTCCGAGGCACCAGTGCTGGTGCATACACGCGTGTGGTGCTCACAAGCTGTGCACTAACATCTGTAAAGAAACTCGACACATCAATAGCTCCCCCTGTGGCAACTTAAAGGATATGAGTGTTTAAATCTCTTCTGCTTGGAACCGCACGGCAGGAAGCTCTAGGACTGCATTGGTCTCCTGTCTGTTTGTATTATATACATATCAGCTGTGCTGCCCATTCTGGGTCCGGACTCACTCTCTGCTGAGCCATCTGATTGGCTGAATGCCTCAGTGTTATAGAGACACCGATGATAACAGATTGCATATTAGTCGCCTCTGGGTCTTCACTGCATCTGTGTTGTTCTCAGTGTAGTAGATTGAGGATACCTGCTGATGATTTTCCTGAAGGTTATTTAACCATCTCTCTGTGCTCTTTTTGTATTGGAATGTCAGTTAGGCCCTCACATGGATTAAATGGACTCCATGTTTTATGGCTAACCTTACAAAAAAGTGTGGAATATATTGATATATCGTCTTCTTTATCCTCCAACCCCTCCTTTACTCCACTTATTTCAATGCCATGGCCTTTCTTTCACGCTGGGAAAATGTAGTCTTAAAAAGTATTTTCTGAAATGGTGTGCGCGTGTGTGTGTGTGTGTGCATGGCTGTGCGTCCAAATCATACAGTGGTGGCTACGGTATTTGTTTGAGTCCATAAGAAAGTTATCAGCGGATTAGGAAAAAATTAAATGCATAAATGAATAAAATTATTGCCAAGGAAACTGAATTGAAGTTTTCAGCACCATATCTCCCATTGCCTCCTATTTTAGAGCGAAGGGAATCCAAAATGATTGTGTGTCTGGGTGAAAAGATGGTGTGTGTGTATGCGTGTGTGTGTGCGTGCACATATTTCTGTCTATCTGGAATTGGATGTGCGGATGAGGCTACAGAGTTGACTAAATATAGATTGCCGTCATTTACTTTCAAACAACTCATTTTCTGTGTGTTGACATGTCCATTAACCCGGGCCAGAAAAATCATTAATTTTTGTACCAATGAAGACATTAGTCATCGAACTGACTCTCTGCCGTTGTCTGCGTCTGCTTCAGTGCCACGTCGGCATGGATACAACACCCCTAAATCACCAAGACTTGGTGAGCTTCACTGAAAACTTGCTTGGAATAATACAACACATGCATGAGCCCACACACAATAGTATATATACATATATATATATATATCGCCCATACACAGACATACATGTACATAATTGCATACATAAACAGCCACCTGTGGCTAGACCAAGAGGTTATGCCATGAGGTAAGACCAGGCTTGTGAAGCACTGGTGGAAGTGCCCAATATGTAGTTCCTCTAATGGCCTGTAGGTCGTCCATGGTGGTTGGATGCAAAAAGACCCGCCACCATTCTCAAAATCAGCAGGAAAAATCAGATGTAACTCTCATAAAACAAAGCCAATACATTTTTTCTTCGTTCGCTTAGGATCAGTGGCTTGATCATCCCCATATTATGTATTTTGAGAGGTCCCGTTTGACAGTTTAATTTAATTAAAAGGTTTTTGAGGCGTGAATGTTAATGCATTTTGGGCATTGAATTCCCGTCCTCAATGTTCAGAATATGGATCGTTTCCACCACTGGTGGCAAAAAACTCCAATAATGGCGCGGTCCGAAGAAGGCAAATATTTGGTCTCAAAACGGTCGTGATCAATCTATGATGCATATATCTACGATGCAGGCATATACATGTAGCCGCAGTAGCCTGTGCATTAAGGTTATACACACATGCATACCATAACACACACACACACTTACACACTTGCACACATACACACACACACACACACGTGCCATGCATATAAACAGCGGGGGCCTGTTCTGCAGCCAGGCTTATCCAGAGCTTCATTGTGTCACACAATGCTGGGTAATTAGGTGTCCTAGGCCTGCGTCTGCCTCTCTCACTAACAGTGGAGAAATAGACCTGCCACTATATGGGGCACCAGAAGATTCAACAAATGCTCAGCAGTAATGGCTTGCTTTGTATCCCCGTAATGCGTGACGTTGACAGTGGAGACACTTTTCTTTTTCACACATTCAACTCTTCTCATTGTGAGTCTTTCATTTGACTTCTCGCTCAATCCGCACACGAGGACCCAGCAGGGTGTTCACATTCAGTCTCTTGTACAACGGGAGTGTGTTGGGGTTAGGGTTTAGTCCAGGCATTATTGTTGCCTACTGGAGAGCGTTATAAAGGGAATGTGTAGTACCTTGATACAGTCCTTCCTGTGTTATGCTAGCAGTATTCACAGTACGCTTAGAAGAGCGATCTTATACAATGTGTAAAAGTCAACAGCAATTTCAGCAACATTTTTATGTCACAGACAATGATACAACTCTACACAAATGCTTACAAATGTATAGTTGCATATGGACTATATAACCTGCTGACCAATCAGGTTGAGCTTGGCTACTAAAAGCCCAGCCTGTGTTCCCTATTGCATAAATACTATTCCAATCCAATGATTAACCAACTGAAAGGACCTGCAATATCCTCTTTTTGTTGTGCTTTGAGGTCAGAGTCACTCAAGGCCCTGACATGTCACATATCGGTGATGTCAGTGCCAAAGCTGCTGCTGCCTCTACTGCCCACAGAAGAATAGAATGGCAGAGGTGCAATTGCACGTCAGTCCGGGCCATGGGCCTGATGGTGGCTGCGGATTGGCTGGCCGCGTGGCTGGCATTACAGATCGCATTC
>JACYXH010000685.1:402500-435000 GCA_026745465.1 Lota lota | reverse complement strand
CGATGTGACTGATGCAATTTCACGTGGCTGCGGCATCATCAGCCCCTGTCTCCTGCAGGGCCCGGCGACATCACAAACTTAGTTAACTGCCCCTCCACGTCTCTCCCCGGCACATTGTAACAGCCCAGAGAAGGTGGTGTGTTGATACAAGGATACCCCTTCCAAACACATACACACACATATACACTCTTTAAAACTCTTTCCACCTCTTTCTTCTTACGCCTCAAGAGTTTTATCCCTGCTTTCCACCCATCTGCGCCCCCCTCCCTCATAGGAAAATGAAGAAATATGAAACACAGTCCATGCCCAAAGTCTGGTTATCATTAATTCATTTAGCAGCTTTTGTATTTATTTTATTTATTTGGGCCCCCTTCATAAGCTCATGTTTAACGTATGGGCTTGGCTGAAGGAGCGCCCACTCCTTCGTCTGGGCGCATTCTGCGCTGTGGGTGCTGTGCGTATTGATCTGTTGTGCGTCCGATCGATGGTGGGATGGGGGGTGTTTTCCATGCTTATCGGACTGTAATCAGTCAACTGAGGGAAAACCATCACTTTTTGTTACGCCCGCCGTTCCAAAGGTTACCCCCGTGCATTAACGCCATCATGCATTGCCACGATGTCAAAAACATATATTTTGTTCCAGGCCGTTCTCTTCTCTTCCCCCCCACCCCCCCCTCCCACCAAAGACACACACACACACACCACCACCACCACCCAACCACCCTCGTCTCTGAGAGTGATGGTGCATTTCCATGCGGTGGGAATATGGTCCATTGCCATCCTTCAGAGCCATTAGCAGGTAGAAGCCATTGTTCATCCTGTGACCACAAACCATCAGCTTGTTTTCTGGAGCTATATTTTACTGTTGCTCTCCTTGCACTTGTTTGTAGTTTTCCTGAAGTGGCAGTAGTGGCAGGATTGGCCATTTGTTATTTTAAGTGTTTTTGCACCATCATTTGGAGACTATGAGAAAGAGAGAGAGAGAGCTGAAGAGAGAGAGCGAGAGAGAGAGAGAACTAAAGAGAGAGAGAGAGAGCACAAACGGCTGTAGTAAAATGACGTTTCTTATTCGAACAGTCTCACTCAGAGGAGGGTTTGTAGCTATTTGCGGCAGTGGGTTTTGTGTGTATCTGAGCGTGTGCGTGTGCATGTGTCTGGGCATATGTGTGTGTGGCATGTGTGTGTGTGTGCGTGTGTATGCCTGCGTGTGAATGTGCATGCGTCGGCCAGGGCATATTTATGTGCATGCTGTATGTTGATGAGCTGGAAGGTGGAGAAGATTGCTTTTTTTTTTACCACCGCTCAGTCACAAAAAGCAGGCGTGGGCCGTGAGACGGAGGCAGGGCCGGCGTTCTCTCCTCCCTGGTTTCCATCCGTCAGCCCCACAGCTGAGCACCAGCGGTCAGCCACACCCAGGGAGCTTAGACAAAGGTCAGGACAATCCTGGTCCGGATTAGGATGTTTATAAAAAGATACATGGCTTTTAAAGACAGGGTCTGCGGAGATATTTAGATATTTACATTTAAATTAAGTGTATGGAGGATGTTGTTCTCACAGACTGTAACCCAGGGGGATGTCTTATAGCGGGTATATGGGGGGACAATTATACGGACATCTTCATATACATACTGTACAGCATATTAGTGCAGACTCTATCAATCTGGTTAATCTAGGTTGTTTGTTGTCGTAACGTTTGTGCTTGTACCGTTGCCCTCTTTCTACTCTGTGTCTGTGTTTAGCACATTCTACAATGAGTGGGTTGCCATGATATGACAGCAATTAGCTGCACTTGCTAGTCCACTCACACAACAGCGTCACAAGGAACTTAATGTTGAAATTAAAGAAAATTAATTAAAGTATGAGATGGAGGGCAGGAGGAAAAGTTTAGTTTCTCTGTGCTCCATGCTGATCCTTCACACCTAACAGGGTCAGCACCCCTCAGAACCTCTGAGCATTCTGACCCGTGACATCACTTCCTGCTGACAGAGCCCCGCTGTCAGAAATGAGTGTTATTGTACTTGACCCACCCCTTCACACCTCAGACCATGCTGTTGCTGTAAATACAGACAGACACACGCGCACACACACAAACTCACACTCACACACACGCACACACACACACACACACACACACACACACACACAACACAAACACACACACAAACACACACACACACAAAATATTGAAACCCATGGTGACCTCTGTTTTGTTGTGTTCTCATTGGTTTCTGCATGTGTGATATCTGGGTGTGTTGGTGTGAAGGCCTGTGGCGAGGAGCTGAGATAGAGGGAGGGGGAGAGAGAGGGAGAGAGAGAGAGAGGGAGAGAGAGGGAGAGAGGGGGAGGGAGAGAGGTAGACATGCTTCAAAGATTTGGGCTGCCAATAGAACTGGAACATGAACTCATGAACTCCCACCTCCCTCATCCCTAAACACGCACGCACACACATCCACCCCTCTACTCCACCCACCCCACCTCCTCTGCCTCCTGCGCCTCCTGCGCTCCTCGTCTCCTCCATCAGAGCGTCTGGGCCTGACATGACACATGGGCCACTGGAGTGCCACTAGTGATAAAGACGCCGCCACTTCAACATTTTAATTGGGGCGTCTGCCGTCGGATGTGTGGACAGCTGTAGGACGGAGAAGGGCAGATCTATCATCCGCGCCCTCCGCAGAGCTCCGCGGGTCAAATGGCGGCAGTTAGTGTGGCGGGGAAAACCCCCAAAGCTCCTGTTTATTTATGATTTCATCCCCTCCGTCCCTTACCCCTCCTTCTCGGCACCCTTCTCCTCCTCATCCTCGCTACACCTCCTCGCATCTCTGCATAGAACTGCCTTCATGAGACGGGAGAGAGAGAGAGAGAGAGAGAGAGAGCGAGAGAGAGAGAGAGAGAGAGAGAGAGAGAGAGAGAGAGAGAGAGAGAGAGAGAGAGAGAGAGCATCTGGAAGAATAAACTGAGCTGGTTGATTTAAATGTCCAGTGAGGACTTTTGCGGACCCCCATCCCCCATACTGGTGCCGTAGACTTTCGGCTCTCTTGTGTCATATCAGATCCTATGTCTCTGTGTGTTACTGTCTTTCACTATCTCTATCTCTCTCTTTCTCTCTCTCTCTTAATCTTTGTCTTACTCATGAACACACACACACACACACACACACACTTCCATGCACACACACACACACATATACACACCCATACATTAACACATGCAAGCACACACACGCACACATGCAAACACACACACACACACACTCACGCGCGCACACACACACACACACACACACACACACACACACACACACACACACACACACACACACTCACACACATCTGTGAATCTTCTACTCCTGCAGACAAAAATCCATTATTCATTTCAAAATGACTCATTTGTCGCTGTGTCTGCCGGCAATAGAGAGAGATGCTTGACCAAGGGGGCGCTTTTCTAATTAATGCAGATTGCGTGAGAAAGTAAAAATAACATATTTACTTTGATGCCTGATATCATGGGGGGGGGGGGGGGGGAGACGGTGTGAAACTATGGCTGGTGGCAAAATCTGGTCCAGGCATAGCCATGTGTTGTGGACTCACTGAAAAGCACATCTTCAACCAGAGGGTTGGAAGTCATCAGTGAAATGAGCTGTTTGTTGTGGTTGGTTGAAATGGAAGCCTATTCCAGAGCATCTCTGGAATAGGCTAACTATTGTGTATTCTGTACCATACACAATAGATACATGTTAAGTACTAATTTAGCTGAATTAGGCTGGCAAAAGGGTTAACTTATAAGTAGTCAGCATAACTGACAAACAAAGGTCAACTTCCAGTTCGTATTTGTTGGTATTTATTGATATTCATGATTTTCATAAGCATGTTGACCCAAATGATGCTCTAGTATAGAGATTGTGGTCCTCCATGCCTCATGTAAACCTCCTAGGAACACCTTTTAATATGATTGTTGAGCCGCAGTGTCAGCAAGGTGCAGACAGATGGGTTTGCTTATTGATAAACTGGATGTTATACAGTACTGCTTTTTTCTAAAAAGAAAATCCACTTAATCTAGCCTTTGACTGATATAATTGAAGTGATTGCAATTATTTCAAATGTGTGGAGCACTATTTCTGTGAAATAACCAATGATGTAGCCTTCGAGTAATATTATTCCTAACAATGGAAGTGATGCCTGAGCGCATGTAAAGCCACTATTGCTTAGCCTCAGCTTGAAACACTAATACTACAGACATACATTTGTAATACACCTTTCAATCCCCTCCTTTTACACGCACAATGGCTAACGATCGGATGGAATACCATCCTGCCCAAAACGTAATCCTTGCGCTACTTTACAGAGAAAATGAAAGAATTTTCACCAGGCTGTCCTGAGATGTGATCTGATTTTAATGAGCAAACCAATGTCAATGGAGGTACGCCACATGTGTTTACCACTTGGCCTGTATAAACTATGCAATGTGCTGCTGACAGCACCAGGAATCATTATGGACTGGAGACCCCCCGGGTATCTTTTTACAGTACCGTCCTCTCACTTCTTAGAGACATCTTAGAAATGGACATGTCCGCACGTTTTCCTCTGCTGAAATAATTGGTAAGGCTTGACGTGCCGCTGCTTTGCATGCTATTAGACAACAATCTAAATAACATTTACATGTAATTTATGTCCATTAGCGTATTTTCTTCTCTTGAAGAGCCGTGTCAGCGCCATGTTCGTATTAAAGCACCAATTTATTCCGGCAGTCTGCGTGGCTCTTTCATGGAATTTGCAAATTAATGCAAATACAGGTTTCCCCTCCAGACAGCGTGAGTAGGTGGCGGTTACAGGGAATAGTTATTAACCGCCGAGATACGCTGACTCTGTGTCAATATCATTCTTTAAGTCTTCAGGGGTGTCTTTGGTGAGGGGAAACCAAGCAGAGGGCTATCAGAATCAGAATCAGAATCAGAGTTGCTTTTATTGTACATGTTGATTGTAGGACCTTGGCTGTTGTACCAGTGGAGAGTGTGAGACAGGTCTACTGACTAGTAGGCATTGTACCGCTCGTGTAATTAAGCATATTGAGCTGCAACATCATGTAGAGTTTGGAATGTGCAACCCTTTTGTTTCAGAGGGTTTCATATCTGCTCTGGCCAGTATGTCTTCTCGACAGCACATGGTTTGCTGTGCAGACCCACAAGCTAATGCAACTGTTTCCTCATTTTCACATTATGTGGAGTCTATTTGTCTTTTTGCCTCTCTGCCTCTCAGTATTTGCCTCATGGTTGTTTTTTTCAGGTAACTATATTTAAAGGCCCAACTGTGTAAAAAATGTTCGTTCCTGCGTGTGTTTCTTTCAAATCATTCGATATGGGATGACGAGAATAACGAAATCGTTTAATTGCATTAACATAATGCCTTCGAACAATCATTACCTTGAACCAAAATACACATGATAATAAAGCAATTACTATTTGGAGAGGGCTAATAGCATCGCACCTTCCTCTGTCGCTATAATTAGCAGCGGGAGGAGCGTGGATGATTGTAAACGTGACGTTGGGCCCCGACACGGCCGTAGATGAAGACGGAGGCCCCTGAGATCGCTTGTCACTCAGACGCCTCCTCTTCCTCCCCACCTGACAACAACACGTCCACACCATCCCTCTACAAAGAGTGATTGCTTTCCCTCCATCCACGCGCAAATCATAACGTTATTTTTGAACACGACTCTTCATTATAGAAGGGGTGGGTGGTTGTTTTTTTTCAGTGGAAATGGTGAAATAGAGAGGAGAAAAAGCTGTTAGATGCTAGCAGGCAATGAGACAGACGGGCAGGCAGGCAGGACTGGGTTTGGGGTTGGAAGGGAAGGGAGACGCGAAGAATGAGAAAGAGAGATTGGTTTTCATGCCTGGTAGTCAGCACGCCTGTATATCTCCCAGGAGCGTAGTGGAAGACAGCAGAAGCTTGATAGTCATCCATCACTCTCGACAACCCCACCGCTCTGGAGGGGCATGACAGCACAGCGCAAAAACCTGCCTCAGAGAGAGAGTGAGAGAGAGATTGGGAGAGAGAGGGAGAGAGAGAGGGAGAGAGAGAGAGAGAGAGGGAGAGAGAGAGAGAAAGAGAGAAGATGAGGCGAGAGATAAATAGAAAGAGATGCTGCCTGCCGGTTGAGCAAATGAACTCTTCCATGTTTAAAGTAGGGGTTGTCGGAGTGGTGGTGATGTCGGAGTGGTGGTGGTGATGTCGGGTTGTCAGTGGAAGACTGGGGGGGGGGGGGGGGGGACTAGGAAAGGAATGAGGGGGGGAAAGGAAATGAGCGAGGGGAGGAGAAAAGGAGAGACGAAAAGGAAGGCGAAGCAGCAGCAGCAGTTGGCTGGCTCCAGCACCTCCGTTAATCTCTCACTGAGTGCCCTTGGCAGCCGCAGTGCTGCCCGCGCTGCAGCAGCAGAGGCTGGGAGGCTGGGTTGGAACCAGCTCCATGCCGGCCACGGTGCACTGGAGCTCCGACGAGGGGCACCTCAGCTCACACACCTCAGACCCAACCCCACCGCCAGCTCCTAACAATGCACTTTACTATTATTTTCTTAGTATGGGATTTTTGTCCCGTAGTAAAACTATTGTCCGCTATCCGCTTAGACTTTTCTAAGTCAGGCTGAATACCTATTTATTTTATGCTGTAGTGCAGCATTCGCTGTAACTCCTTTTATGGGGTTTGGTTTGCAGCGCATTTGTGTTTGCAGAGAATTCCGATTTTTTGGTGAATGTTTCAGTGTTCATTTTACATTGTCAGCAAACATTGTGAGACATTTAGCTTCAAATATGATTCAAATATATATTCAAAATGAAGCTCTATCTAAGAAATTCCGCTGCCTGCTTTGTATTCACGTAGCATTATTGTCGTGGTTTGTGCAGGTGTGTGTGTGCTTGTGTGCATGTGGTGTGTGTGTGTGTATCAATGCTTGCATAATATAATATTGTTTGTGTAGGTGTGTGAGTGTGTGTGTGTGTGTGTTTAACATAGCAGTATTTTCACGTAGCATTATATTCATGGTTTGTGTGT
This sequence comes from Lota lota, assembly GCA_026745465.1. Lineage (NCBI taxonomy): Eukaryota > Metazoa > Chordata > Actinopteri > Gadiformes > Lotidae > Lota > Lota lota. Next base: position 427,956 of record JACYXH010000685.1, on the reverse strand, counting down.
GTCTGTGTGCTTGTGTGTGTGTGTGTGTGTGTGTGCGTGTTCAAATAGCATTATATTCACGCATAGCATTATATTCACATTGGAATATAATTATGTTGCATTATGTAGCATTATATTTATGTAGCATTATATTTCGTTACCATTGTATTCACAAAGCATTAGATCATTCATGTAGTATGATAGTCCCATAGTCCTTTGGTGTTTACCTTGGGTGGGACATTAGCTCAGGAGTTAAAGCGGGTGGACTGGCAATTGGCTGGCAAAAATCTGAGGGTTGGTAGTTCGAGCCCCGACTTCAACCCTAACTATGTCGAAGTGTCCTTGAGCAAGACACTTAACCCCAACCGCTCCCCGGGCGCTGTGATTGGCTGCCCACTGCTCCCTTGAGGGATGGGTTAAATGCAGAGGAAAAATTTCACTATGTGTGTATGTGACAATAAAAGTACCTTTTTTAGCTACATCGATGGGATTTTCTGGAGCACATCAATCAAAGGTGAATGCAGGGATGTAAAAACATCTGAGATGGAGGAGAGCAGCGTCCATCAGAACAGAAGAGACAGTGAGACAGTGAACACTGTAGATAGAGTTCCTCCCAGTATCTTGTCAGCGGTATACCCCCTGACGGGCTCTATATGTCCTGCACACGTCCACACGCTCAGTGGATCAGAAACAATGGGGGTCGTGGAATGAAATCAGGGAAAACACAGAAAGAGAGGGAGGGGTAGAGAGAGATGGAGATTAAGGTCGGGCGATTGTTCTGCTTTCATATTGTCCAATCACGTTTACTCTAGATGGCCGATATACACGATCCACTTGCCTTGGTGTCAAAGAAGAATTCGACATGTTGTATTTGGGTTTGGGACATGTAATATTATGAGTTTTACCCAGATGCCAAAGCTGAGCATTATGACATAACACAGCCTATCAGCCGAGGGAGGGAGGGAGGGAGGAGAGAGAGAGAGAGAGAGAGAGAGAGAGAGAGAGAGAGAGAGAGAGAGAGAGAGAGAGAGAGAGAGAGAGAGAGAGAGAGAGAGAGAGAGAGAGAGAGAGAGAGAGAGAGAGGCCCCACCTCACGCTTCAAGAGGCTTAGTTACTTCCTTGCAGGGAGCTTTTTCTAATGTCCTGTCAATTATTCCAAACAGTGAAAGAGGAAGTAGTGGGCGTCTTCATAGCTGACCGGATTCTTGTGACAATCTCCCCCCCCCCACACACACACACACACACACACCCACACACAAACTTGTACACTATGCCAATTTTACTTTATTATCCAAACGCAACCTGGATGCCTGATTTAAGGCTGGCCCTGCAGTGCCTCCATAATGGGATTTGTATCTGGCTGTGCAATTAAATGGCAGCAATGAAAGGCCTTCTCTCCATGCTGCATTGCTTCTGTTCAGTCCCTGGCTTCCAACCAGAGCCCTTCATGCTAGGTGTTCAATAGAAAGATATTGTAGTCAAATTTCAACTTTGAATGTGTGTGTGTGCATGTGTATCTGTGTGTGTGTGTCTGTCTGTCTGTCTGTCTGTCTGTCTGAGTATTTGTCCGTCTGTTGTCTGTCCATATCTGTGTGTGTGTCTGTGTATTTATATGTCTGTCTGTCTGTCCTGCTCGGTGTTTTTGTGTGTGTGTGTTTTTCTGTCTGTCTGTCATTCTGTGTGCGTGAATGCGTAAGTGTGTGTCTATGTGCATGCGTGTGGGTATGTATATGTGTGTGTGTGTCTGTATGTGACCTCCACCAGTGTCTGGAGGTTACCAGTGCGTTGGCTGTCAGTCACAGTGTGGCTAGCCCTAATTAAACAAGTTCCAGTTGTATACCAGCTTACAATGGAAGCCTGGAGAATGGCTTTCAACTCTGGACACCCCCCACCCTTCCCCCTCCACCACCCCCTAGTTGTATAAAAGAGCTTTATACAAAGGGTCCGTGAATGCCTATACCAAAGAAAGAAAGAAAAAAAGAGAGTCAGCGTGCTATCTGATATCTTCTGGAACAGGACTGCTTTGAATAAATCTTTTTTATTTTTCCCTTTTCCCTTAGCAGAGGAGGGATAAGGAAATTAAAAGCTGACATTTAAAAAGGCTGCAGTGGGAGACCTACAGCATCCAGGATCAATAGCTGGCTTCCCTCACATATTAGCTGGGTTTCCCACGGGATGCCTGGGACTTAGTGGAAACAAACAGGAGCTACTGTCAGAGTATCCTTTTCCGTCCCTTACTGGTCCTTCAGGTGTGAGAGATGAGCTATGAGTCACCGTGTGGGACTCCACATAGCGGGGATGTGCATGTATACATGTGAACATATTGACGTGGTTCCTTAGTTTAAAAGTGTCTTCCCTGTGATGTAGTATAAGTGTGTGTGAGTGTGAGAGTAAATGTATGCGTGTGTTTACTGAGCGTTTATAGAATGCATGACGCTCCTTGTTCTGGTCTCAATACCGGGAGACACGGCTCTCAGACATGTACATGTTCATGAAAGCACTTCTCATGATACTTGGAAGATAGAAGGTAGTGATAATGATATTAGATCATAACTGTGATACGATGGATAAAGTAACTTAATATGATCCTTTATTGTGTTTGTCCTTGTAGGCTATGATCTGTTCATCATACATTGTGTAGCTGTGGGGGTGTCCGACAGGTGGATAAACACAAAGAACCACTGTGTATGTGTGTGTGTATGTGTGTTTGCGTGTGCGTATGTGCGTGCTTGTGCGCGTGTGTTTTTGCCTGTGTCTAGCTGTGTGTATCTGTGTCTAGCTGTGTGTGTGTGTGTGTGTCTAGCTGTATGCGTCTGTTTGTGTGTGTGTGCGTGTCTGTGTCTAGCTGTGTGTGTGTGTGTGTTCATCCATCGTTGTGTGTCTACGCTTTTAACAGGCTTAACGAGTCTTGTCCCCGTACTCGTGCCATCACCTTCAGCTGACATTGGTCACTGGGGACCTGAACTGTCAGCTAGAACATCAACACAAATGTGTGTGTGTGTGTGGGTGTTTGTGTGTGTGTTTGTATGTGTGTGTGTGTGTGTGTGTGTGAGTGAGTGTGTGTGTGTGTGTGTTGGTTTGTGTGTGTGTGTGTGTGTGTGAGTGTGTGTGTGTGGTGGGGGTTTTAAAACAATAGGATGGAAGTAAAAGACATACTCTATTGTAGATGTGGCAGGGGAACCAAGACGGAAGAGACTGGGGAATGAATGACCATGCATCAGTGGAGATGGGCAAAAGAAACATTGTAGTGTGTGTGGCGTATTGCCTTTTAGCTGCAGTGGACACATCTGCCATTCTTTACCTTTGTTAGAAGTGTAACACGGCTTCAGATTGTCTGTGAGGTCCCATGCCCCCCCCCCCCCCCCCCCCCCCCCCCCCCAACACCACGCCACCCTGTTAGAAGCTAGTTAGCATGGTAGCATACAGTTGGCAGAAAGCTGTAGCTTGTGATGTACTATTGACGTTGAATGTGGGAAATGGTCCTTCAGGGCGGATTTACTGCTGTGGTGTGGAACATTTACTATGTTTTGGAAGTCAATCACAATGACTTAGAACGGCCTCCAATCGCCTAACTGTCTGGTTGTGACTTTATCAGCCCGTTTATCAATCTAGTTTTTTCTGCGCTTCTCTGTTTGGTTTTAATTGATTTACTGGCCAAAAAGGTTTAATTACTGGCTACAGCGCAAACTTTTGAAAACGAGGTCACACATGCATACAATATGTGAGCTGTTGCTCTCAGTGTCTTGTGGTTTCCAATACGGTGGGTAGCTGGTGGCAGTGATCAGTGTGATCAAAGAGAGCCAGAAACAGGAACAAGCAGATCTGCCAGCCTTTATCAGGCTAGCTCTGACAGCTATTGACTGACCCTGCTAAGCTTTGCTCTGTTATAGGGAAAACATCCGCACCGCTAGTGTGTCTGCTCTTGCTTTATGATCCAAGCTGTTTCACGGTGAATACACACCTAGTGCTGAAAACGTACTTTATGGACTTTGCTCCCCAATGATTGTGAGGTATAGTCATGGCTGCTGTGCAAACTATGTGCATGTGCACACATGGGGCATCACGAGAACGCATTCATGCACGCACACACTCTCACACACACACACACACACACACACACACATACTCACACAGACACACACATGCACACACACACACACCTATAGACATTCAACAAAGATATGTGTGTGTTGTCTCTGTGGAGGCCGGAAAACAGGTGTCATTGTTAGGAACGGCGTGGTTAATAATTGATGCGAAAGGTTTCTTCCTGGAAGCGAGGATATCTGACCGCCTGCTGGATCAATGGAGATCAAAAGACAGCATTTGGCCCCAGAAGCCTTGGCAGCGTTCAGACAGTTCTAGTCCCGGGCTCTGGCAGCCTGCCTCGCCGACAAGACTGTGTTAAAGGTTAACAGAGAAGTTTGGATAATAAATTTGTCATTTAGCCTGTCACCTGAAAGATTTTACAAGGAATATTTGATTAATGGGAATAGGAAACGTGACGGAGGCTAATTGTGCTGTGAAATTAGCCCCTCTAACCCTGTGTTCCACACCATACAAAGGAGTGACGGATGTTTTCGTCCACAGTTTTCTTACAGTTTACCCCTTTAGTGAAAAGACCTGCTTAAGTTTGCCGGGTCCATTAACAACAGACTTGTTTATCCTTTTAGTTTTGCATGTTTAATCATTGTGAAGACCAACAGACTTTTCAACGCAACATACTTACCTGTGTTGTGTATCTAGGCTTGTAAATATTCCATTTGGGACATGCATCTCAGGAGAAATTATTTAGCATGAAAGAAAAAACACGACATGCATTTATTTTTCTAATTTAATTCCACTTTGATGCAGCGGAGTTGATGATTAACGTTGATGGGCATCGTAAGCGCGGGATGATCTGCACGTGCGTGCGTATGTGCGTACGTATATGTGTGTGTGTGTGTGTGTGTGTGTGTGCACCACAGAGACACCTGTACCAGTCTGCTGTTTGGCTGCGATGAGGACGCAGGGCTTTGACACGCTCCGTCGACATGACAGCTCAGACAGCATGGATGTTAATCTCTTCTAACTGCTCCCAACCTAATTAAATCTTCCAGGACAGTGATGCACCCACACACAAACACACACACACACACACGTGTGCAAGCATGCACATATGCATGCACGTTCACACGTTCACACACACACATTTACACACACACTTACAAAACCAGGGACACATTCAGCATGCATGTATGCATGCGCACACAGACACACACAGACACACATGCATACACACACATGCAAAAGCACACACAAATGCGCACACGCACGCACACACCCACATATGTACATGGACACACATGGAGGTTCACACTCACACATACATTTCCGTGTACATTTTAACAACCGTGAAGAACCGGCCGCAAAGCACTTTGTTAGGTGTGTGTTTGTGTGTATATTTATGTGTTTTCTTGTGTGACTGACCCCATATACATGACCTGCACATTAATTTTTTTTTTCCTATTTTTCACAGTCAACATAAAAGCTGCCACATAAAAATACAAACAATTATAGTCCAGTACAAGACGTAATGGGCATGGCATAAACAAATGCCTTAAAGTACATGCAACACAGCACTGCATTTCACACCCTCCTTATGTCCTGAGTTTAGGAGATTCACTGATAGAGGGATGGAAGAGTATATATTCCCGTATGAAATTGGAACCCTGTAGCGTCTACCTGATGGGGGCAGTTCGTATTCTGACCACAGGACATGGAAGGGGTCAGCGGTAATTTTCCTAGCCTGTTTAACTATAGTCTTCTGAAAAAGCATTTGGAGGAAGCTGTGTGGTCTATTTATTAGTGATTTTAACTTCAAGGATTTGGTCCGTTTTCTAAGACCCTAGGTTAATTGTTGACGTTGTCTATTTTGAGATGTAAATCAGCCATGATTTTTGTTCAACTCACCTCCTCTCACGGTGTACGTGTTAACCGGATCTGGGCAGTTGGTGAGAGCCATTGACATCCATTATATTCCTAACAAGTGTTTATCAGCTCCCTTAGCTGTGTCTTTGTTGTTTTCCAACACAAGTAAGCACATACAAACTGCCCTGTCTTGATAGTTTTCTTCAATAGTGCCCACAAACGAACAAATCCACAAGTTTAAATTCTGTGTTTACGCTCCATTGCGCGTACTCACAGACTATGACTGAGAGGCATGCAGTTAGAATTCTGAGCGAGGATGGTTGAATTCTGAGTGCAGAGCAACATTTAAATAAGTCGCGATGGCAAGTGTAGGAGGTGGTGTTTTTTAACTGATTGGAATGCACCCTAAGCATTCACCTTTAAATAAAAATGAAGCGTTCAGTTCCTGGTTGTATGAATGTACGTAGAAGCCTCTCAGTCTCTAATTCTGTGAGCTTGTGCAGTGGCGTGTACACACAGCGCTTACTTGTGTTGGACAAAAGAAAGAAGCCCACTCCAGGGGATGGTCTAACAACAGAGTTGAACAAAAATCTTGACTGATTTACATCTCGACATAGACATTGTCAACAATTAACCTGGGGTCTTACCAAACTGGCCAAATCCTTTAACTGATATGTTACCAAACCAAGCTGGGATCGCATAATATACAGTGAGGGAAAAAAGTATTTGATCCCCTGCTGATTTTGTACGTTTGCCCACTGACAAAGACATGATCAGTCTATAATTTAAATGGTAGGATTATTTGAACAGTGAGAGACAGAATAACAACAAACATATCCAGAAAAACGCATGTCAAAAATGTTGCATTTTAATGAGGGAAATAAGTATTTGACCCCTCTGCAAAACATGACTTAGTACTTGGTGGCAAAACCCTTGTTGGCAATCACAGAGGTCAGATGTTTCTTGTAGTTGGCCACCAGGTTTGCACACATCTCAGGAGGGATTTTGTCTCACTCCTCTTTGCAGATCTTCTCCAAGTCATTAAGGTTTCGAGCCTGGCGTTTGGCAACTCTAACCTTCAGTTCCCTCCACAGATTTTCTATGGGATTAAGGTCTGGAGACTGGCTAGGCCACTTCAGGACCTTAATGTGCTTCTTCTTGAGCCACTCCTTTGTTGCCTTGGCAGTGTGCCTTGGTCATTGTCATGCTTGAATACCCATCCACGACCCATTTTCAATGCCCTGGCTGAGGCAAGGAGGTTCTCACTCAAGATTTGACGGTACATGGCGCCGTCCATCGTCCCTTTGATGCGGTGAAGTTGTCCTGTCCCCTTAGCAGAAAAACACCCCCAAAGCATAATGTTTCCACCTCTATGTTTGACGGTGGGGATGGTGTTCTTGGGGTCATAGGCAACATTTCTCCTCCTCCAAACACGGCGAGTTGAATTGATGCCAAAGAGCTCGATTTTGGTCTCATCTGACCACAACACTTTCACCCAGTTCTCTTCTGAATCATTCAGATGTTCATTGGCAGACTTCAGACGGGCCTGTTTATGGTGCTTTCTTGAGCAGGGGGACCTTGTGGGCGCTGCAGGATTTCAGTCCTTCACGGCGTAGTGTGTTACCAATTGTTTTCTTGGTGACTATGGTCATAGCTGCCTTGAGATCATTGACAAGATCCTCCCGTGTAGTTCTGGGCTGATTCCTCACCGTTCTCATGATCATTGCAACTCCACGAGGTGAGATCTTGCATGGAGCCCCAGGCCGAGGGAGATGGACAGTTATTTTGTGTTTCTTCCATTTGCGAATAATCGCACCAACTATTGTCACCTTCTCACCAAGCTGCTTGGCGATGGTCTTGTAGCCCATTGCAACCTTGTGTAGGTCTACAATCTTGTCCCTGACATCCTTGGAGAGCTGTTTGGTCTTGGCCATGGTGGAGAGTTTGGAATCTGATTGATTGCTTCTGTGGACAGGTGACAGGACAGGACAGGTGACAGGTAACAAACTGAGATTAGGAGCACTCCCTTTAAGAGTGTGCTCCTAATCTCAGCTCGTTACCTGTATAAAAGACACATGGGAGCCAGAAATATTTCTGATTGAGAGGGGGTCAAATACTTATTTCCCTCCTTAAAATGCAAATCAATTTATAAAATCTTTGACATGCATTTTTCTGGATTTATTTGTTGTTATTCTGTCTCTCACTGTTCAAATAAACCTACCATTAAAATTATAGACTGATCATGTCTTTGTCAGTGGGCAAACGTACAAAATCAGCAGGGGATCAAAAACATTTTCCCTCACTGTAAATACTATTACAGCATCATAAAATAACCAATAATCAATACCCTCTGTCCAACCCCAAACACCCACAGTCAATAAGTAGATTCACTGTTAAAGCCTTCTGCATACAGAATTCACAGACATCCCAAGACAGATTGCAGTCACAATGTACACCAAAGTATTTGTAATAATGAACCTGAGTAATACAAGCATTATCGACCAGTAGCGGAGAATGATCCCCAGATATCCTGGATCAAAAACAATTTATTCTGTTTTCTTGGTGTTTTCAATGAGACGATGATTGATGATGAATTTCAGTGTCTGTATCCAAAGTCTCAAGATGGCAGTGTCATCAGAAAACTTGAGATTAAAAGTGCTGGGATGACTGCTTGTACAATCATTTGTATATAATGTAAACAGAATGGGAGAGCTAACACATCATTGAGGAACCCCTGTGTAGATGACTTTAGGCTCAGGTAATGTCAGACCTTCTGGGTCCTGTTGGTCACAAATGAGTGATACCACCTGAATATATATGGGTAAACAGACATCTCATAGTGCCGTTAGAATGCTTTTTATAACCCTAACCCTTATCAATGACTCCCACCCTATCCCCCCTTGATCTGCTTTATTTAACTGTACATGTTATTGTATCTAACACATAGTCTGCTACATTAGTCACATCACTAGATTCGAACCACGGACATCTCTCAGCAGCATGATCGCCATAAGAATAATGGGCTAGATAGTGAGCTACTGGATGTTTGACTCCCAGACAAAGAGGTATCCCTGTTTCCTCTGATCGCTCTGATTCTGCATGAATCCCTGCTGTCCGCAACCTACCTGTAGCAATTGAGCAGAACTCCTACCTGCTGCTTGATGACATGTATGTGTATCACAGTTAATTGCTTTGATAAAGTGTTGACATAACGCTATAGTAGTCTATAAGCTGGTTTCAATATGCACACTGGCTTCAACACCTAAATTGAACCGAATATGAGCAGCTAGTTAGGGCTAAAGCTCATCATGCTGAGATACTATTAACCTAAGAATGTGGGTATAGCTAGCAGAAGCAGATGTTGTTTTACAACACTTTAGGGGATATATATTGCTTTTTAATTTCCTCTGCATCATATCACGCCTACAATTCTTTGTGCTAGTGTTTGGCATGGAGAGTTAAACATTTTACATTAAAGAGACAAATTTCCCACAGGGATCCCCTTGAATCATTAAAGCACTTCAGAAATTAAAATGTACACACTTCAGGCAGAATGCTTTGTTATAATATTAAATCAATATCATTTTTTGTCTGCCTTACATTTTTTGGTGATGGAAATGTTATGGATTATTTTCCCAAAAAACATGGTATCAAAAAGTCAAACACACATGCGCGCACACACACACACACACACACACAAACACACACACACACACACACACACACACAATACTGAGGTTTGATCATTAACCATTTTAAATTTCAGTTTTTGATCCGTGTTATCCCGTGCCTCGATAAAAAGAATGATGTGTGTGTGTGTGTGTGTGTGCGTTCATGCGTGCGTGCGTGTGTGTGTGTGAAGGTGTGTCAATGTTTGCTTTGTGTGAAGGTGTTCTTTTCTTTGTGTGTGTATATGTGTGTGTATATGTGTGTGTGCGTGTGCATATGTGTATGTGTGTGTCAGGCATGTGTGTGTGAGTGTGTTTGTGAGGCGTGTGTGTGTGTTAGTTTGCCATTTGTGCAACAGGCTTGCGTGTGCGTGTGTGTGTGTGAGGTATATACAGTAGTTAGGACCCGAGCAGCTGTTTATAGCTCCAGTAAACACTCCACTTAACTGTGGAGGGCAACAGCACCTCGTAAAGATGCAATCACTCTAAGTGACGACGACTGCAGCTGCAAACAACGAGACGCCCGATGATTCTGATACTATAATAGACAGGAGCGCTGCACATTGTTCTAAAGCCACAGCGCCGTATGACACACACACACACACACACACACACACACACACACACACACACACACACACACATACACATACACACACGTGCTGTCTCTCATGCCGGGGCTGAAACAACGGCCACACTGCACTTGGGCTTGTTAGAGAGTCGTTTTCCACCTTTGTTATTGAGCTCGCCTGTGATATATTACTTCCCTGCACATTGTCTTGTTTGTTTTGAGAAACATCAGTCTTCTCCCTTTGATCTCTTTAATTTTTTTGATCTGGTGCCTAGTCACAGGGGAAACGGATTCCGTCTTAATCACTTTGGCTCCAGTGAAATCACAGCGGCACAGAGGGAGGCTAAGACGACCACATGCGGTGTGTCAATCCCTGCTACCTGCCCGATTGTTCACGGGCCTTAAACCCCCTGCCCTGCCTACTTCAACTGCTTACCCCCTTTCCCCTCCACACACAAGCTACCTCTAACCCCCAGCTTGTTTATTTATTAATATATTCATTCTATCACTTTTTTTCTGTTTGCATCGGTCAGGGCCTGTGACTGGCCACTCCTTAGCCCCGTGCACCACACTATGTTGTCTGCCACCTGTCTGTCTATCCTTCCCAGGCCTACCCAATATAGTATACACATTAATATACATTTAAAATACGAAGAGGATTGCGCGGGTTAACCTTGGGAGAAAAAGAAAATACAATCAGAGTTTGCTGTGGCTGTAGACTGCAAGAAACAGTCCGAATGAGGCAGGCAGAATGGGGCAGGGGAAGAATAAGGCAGAATTTGCCTGAGGCGGGAGAAAGGCTCAAAAGTAGTTCTTGCAACAGATGTGCAGGGCAGTAAAGTGTAATTGAAATGCCAGCAGCAATGGTCTTATCTCCCCGCTACAGGAACCCACTGCCAGTCTCAACATCAGTTAGATGTCATTTTACCTTCGTCTGAATCCGCCTGCCACAATCCCTATCCCCTTTCCTCTGATGCTGGGCGGTGGAAGGCGGGAAGAGAGAGGGATGATGGGGTGGTGGTGGTGGTGGGTGGGGGTGAGGTGAGGAAGGGGCAGGGGCAGAGGGAGAGGAAGAGGGTGGGGAGTCTGTAATAGGATTTCAGTAGCACCCAGTTAACTTCCACCACCTGGACTTGGTTGGTAATTTGATATGCTCCATCAATGGGATTCATTTGCCACACTGCAGCATTACGATCTCCATTCGTTGGAATTGTTTCCCGTGCACACATTCACACAACGCCAGCGTCTACACACTCCTGCTGACGGTAAACGTCTGCAGCGGGATACGGGATCGAGAAAGGGTGGCTAAAAAATACATAGAAAACGTCTGTTCGTATGCAAAATAAATAGGCATTCCACCCAGGAAAGGAGGCTCCATCCAGGGCTCCAGCCGAGGCAGGACACCTGGCGGGCAGCAGAGGCTGAAAGCCCACCATCAGGGATAGTTCTGTGTGTTCCAGGCTAATCATTGGTTTTTGGGCCGCGCCGCATCCCTCTGGGGGACGGCTATGATGTCCTGCCAGATTACCGGCTAGCGCTGCCCTAGCGGAGTGGCTGCCTTTCAGCCTTAGCTTTGTGCCACGACATGGGGGTCATCTGGGGGGCATTAAAGCGGCCTTATCTCCCCAATGTACTGATGACTTCTCATCATTTCATCGGTGTGGCGGTATGGGTGTTGGAGGTGGTGGTTGTGGTGGTGGTGGTGGTGGCTCTGTGCACATCATCTCTTTTTTACTGCAGGGCTTTTATTTGTTTCAACTGCCGCTGTGTGAAAGGGGATGATTGAATTGTGGGGATTACATTCGTCCATTTCAAAATAAAAGTTGATGTGTCGTGTGTTTGTTGTCAGGTGTGCATGATCATGATGCCATTTTACACCACATCACCTTCCTTCCTTGTACCATCAGTTTGAGTTCAGGTTTAATTTGTTACTTATACGTTAAAACAGATTCAATATGAGGCAACAGGCTTGTATGCCTGCTCTCTTGTTGGGAACAGAATTTGTCACTGTTATTATAGTTTTTTTGTTCATGAATTGCCGACTGCCATGCTGACTTCGCTCACAGATACCTTAAGTTGATTCTGTGTTTTGATCTATGCCTTTCAGCGGGTGATTTTCAACATGGTGAACTTCTCCAAGACCAAGAGCCTGTACAGAGACGGCATGTCCCCTGTGGTCAAATCCACCAGCAGACCAAAATGGTAAGTGGTTGTAAACAACAACAAACTCGCCTCCATTCTCCACAGTGAATATATAGTGGGTACATTTTGTAACGCAGAGTACCCCCATAGTTATCCGAGATTGCTGAGTGTCTGCTGCGTTCTCACTGCGTGCATCATGCTGGTTTATATTATACAACTTCACCTCCCTTTTTGGTGACTGGAAGTAACAAAGTTTAGCACACACCCGCACTCCCACACACAGGCACACGTACACACAGGCACACCTATGTACACAGACACACACACACACAAACACACACACACAAACACTTACGCACAGATACATATATACATACATACACACCTTTAAGACTAATGCCGCAAATTCCCTGTGTCGATACATCTGGGCCCATTAGCATGTGATCCGGTGGTTGCCGGTATGATGGCTGTCTGAGGTAATAACGGCTGACTGACGGATGCAGATGAGAGAGTGTGTGTGTGTGGGTAGTGGCCCGGACCCGGGACCCAGCGGGGCGAGCAGGGTGGCTTGATGAAGTGTGGCCGTCCAACAGGAGCCCTGACATCTGTCATCAGCCAACGCAGGGCATGGCGCAGGAACACCAGGCATCTGCCACCCTGAGTTCTGTGTGTGTGTGTGAGTGTGTGTGTGTGAGTGTGTGTTTTTGTGTGTGCATGCCTGTTTGTGTGTCTCTGCGTGTGTGTGTGTGTGTTTGTGTGTCTGCGTGTGTGTGCTTGTGTGTTTGTGTTTGTTTAGGCTCGCCCAGCTGCCACGTGACAGGTCGTAGGCTAATGGGAAGAGACAGTGGGCGTGTCACGGGGGACGGACGGACGGACGGACGGACGCACGACTGCTGCTGTGTTTGATGCGTCGGAAAAAACACGACGCTACGTGCGATCCCAGAGCTCATCCGCTGGGTGTGTCGAGGCACCATGTGGCATTGTTGCAACCTTGCTACCCATAGTTCTTCCACTCCCTCTCCTGGCAGTGTGAATGTGGCCATCATTTATATCACAGTGTGGGGAGGCGGGGAAGGAAGGAAATAGTATAAGTTTCGGTATGACGAACCGGGCAAATTACACCTAATGAATTTGTGTCCATCCATTTCATAATTTCAGTGGTTTTGCGTTCATGTTTTATTCGTCCCCCCTGATCAAACAATGCAGGCCATGTTGAGCTATTAATAAGCGGCCAAAAATAGGTATTAAGTGACAGTCACAGCAGGGGGGTAACACGACGCCAGCCCCAGCTCCATCTGCTCTCCCCGGGCTCACCTGACGTCCTAAACTGCTTCATCTCACTATCGTGCAATGCCACCGCCGCCGCCACCACCGCACTCTCCGAGCCGTTTCTCCAACTGTCTAAAGGCTTCTGAGAACCGAGGGCTGACATTGTTTGTGTCCCCACAAAGTGGTCAAGATGCTTTTAACACAGCCTCCCCTATTTGACTTTCCATCAGCACAACAAAGCACAGGCAGCTGCAAAAGTAGCAATCTTCTCTTTGACAGCTACAGATATGGAATAAATAGAAAGCCCAAAACCAGAGAGAGGGAGAGAGAGAGAGAGAGGGAGAGAGCTTTGCCTGTCGGATCCAAACACACATACATGCATGCATGCAGGCGCAAACACACACACACACACACACGCGTGCATGCACACGCACACATGCACTCACGAGAGGGGGGGGGGGGGGGGGGGGGGGGGAGTGACAGAGTGGAAAGAGGAAGGATAAACGGATACAAAAAAACAAGAAAAAGAGAGATACACTGAGACAGGTACACAGAGCAGAGAGCAGCAATGATCGAGCAACAGAGAGAGGGAGAGAGTGAGAGAGAGAGAGAGAGAGAGAGAGAGAGAGAGAGAGAGAGAGAGAGAGAGAGAGAGAGAGAGAGAGAGGAACGCCGGCGAGAATAGATTGCTGCCCCCTCCACCATCACTCCCGCAGCCCTGTGTATTTATCAGAAGAGGCGTCAGTATTAGCGCCCAGGAGTTGAAGCCTTTATCTCCCTGTGCAGGTGCCCCTACGTCCCGGGGCGGGAGGCTGTGCCAGGATCAGCCGGTCTAGGCCAGACCCGACTGGTCCCCGTGAGAGACAGCTGGCAGATTAGGCACCTACAGGGCCCTTCACGGCTACAGGTGCAAGGATGTTCCCTCCCTCGCTTCCTCCCTCGCCTCATCCCTCCAACGCTTCCTCCCTCCTTCCTCATTCCTACCTTCCCTTCCTCTCTCCATCCCTCCAACGCTTCCTCCCTCCTTCCTCATTCCTACCTTCCCTTCCTCTCTCCATCCCTCCAACACTTCCTCCCTCCTTCCTCGTTTCCACCTTCCCTCCTTATCTCGCTCTTTCATCCGTGATCCGGATCCGAGTTGTTTGGCTGACAGTTTTGCAAAACATTAGAGAAGACAAGTTATGCATTCACACCCAGGTCCTTTAAGAAATCGTCATAATGAATTGGATGAGTCTGTACACAATGTTGTAGACTACTACTAGAATGCTATTCATACACTGAATGTATGGGTGAAAAATGTATGGATGCATGAGACTGATACATAGGTTGATGAATGAATAAATGGATGGATGGATGGAATAAATCGCTTCTCTGATGTAGCTAGAGCTACGCAGCTCATAAAACCCTCGCTACTGTTGCAGAAGCGCCAGACATTGCGCTTATCTGTCACACCCGGAGTTCCACATCCTTGAATTTAAATTGGCTCACAAGGCCGTATATTCATCCTAAATTGAATCACACATAGCATTACAGAGGTGATAAAGATGGCAAGTAGTGTAGGAAAGAGGTGTGGGGAGAGTCTCTGAGTTGGAGCGAAAAAGATAGAAGAAAAAAAACCAAAACATGTTTGGCTGTCCAAGAAATAGGTCCCTGTGGGTGACTCTAGGAGCCAACTAGGTTCCCAGTGGTTCGCTGTGAGACTGTTAGAGCAAAGAATTACCCAGCTCCTTCATTATTTGGATCCAGAACCATCTAATTAGAAACTCACAGTGCATCGTGTCGAGGTGTGGGGGAGAGCCCGTGTTCCCACCTTTTTGGACCGAACCATTCTAACAAACAGATGTTACGTATCCACTTTGGAAGTGAGAGGTTGGATCGGGCCAAATCTCTGCGCGTGCGATGATACCTTTTGAACTGAGTTAATTACGCTTTCAATGAACACCCCGCCAAAAAAATATCATTATTTCATAAATTGCTCTTCCCTCATACTCGGGAATGCCTGAAGGAAAAGGCTGTGCTCTGATCTCTTCGCGGGGAATAAACGTTTTGAAATTGTGGCACAAAGTAACAATGTTGAGCTGGAGGGCTGCCGAGAGTGCACAAGAGAAGTACAAAAACCTAACAGTCAGAAACTGTACTGTTAAATGTAGTTATTCTGACCGTCACCAATCCACCAGCCGGTGGCGGTAACCGAGAGCATGGAGTGATGCACAATCATATCGAGTGAAGCGCTTTGTTCAGTAGGGAGGTGAAATGAACCATAATGTTCTGCCTATTTACTGTTTATTGAGAATAATAGTGGACACCTGATAGAGACACCCCGTAAATTGAGATTAGGGATTAGGGAGTAGTGAACCATTTTGGACCCAGCTAATAGATGTGGAGCATAGCTCTGGTACTAGATAAGCAAATAACTTTTTACTTTGGACTAAATTACTTTTGCTAAACAATTAGCAAAACCTTTCCGTTTTGCTAAACCCTCCAATGCCAATAAATTCACTATAACATTTAAACATTGTGTACGTGCAAAAAACAACCCTGCTAAAGTAGCGTCATGTGTGCTGCTCTCTGTTAATTAATGTGATACTTTCTTTCGTCTGTCGGGGTGTGGGTAAAAATAGCTGTACCTCAACCCACGCAAGCAGATGAGCAGTCACAGGCATCGGTGAAGAGATGCCAAACATGGGCTGCAGAAGTTAGCAGCAGCCCACCTTGGTCAAGGGTAACTGCTTCCTTTTTATTAAAAAAGGGGGAAAACATTAGAGTGCTTTTGCAACCCAAGGTGTTGGGCTCAAAGTCAGCCGATCAGCCATCAGCCAGTTAGTGAGTCAGTCAGTCAATAAATCAGTCAGGGCATTTTTCCCTTTTTTTTGGGGGGGGGGGGGGGTCCAAAATCTTTCTTGTAAGCTTGTGATGCAACAGCATAGTGGAATTCTATTTGGAGACGTCCGCGGCTCCATCAGACTGCATGTTAGCAGTAATTGTTCTGTCAATCAGCACTGCTCCAGCCTGCCTGCTCCACTCACCAAGCGTGAAGCCTGGCGAGAGAGAGAGAGAGAGAGAGAGAGAGAGAGAGAGAGAGAGAGAGAGAGAGAGAGAGAGAGAGAGAGAGAGAGAGAGAGAGAGAGAGAGAGAGAGAGAGAGAGAGAGAGAGGGGGGAGGAGGGGGGGTAAGGAGGGGGCGTTACAACAGTGTGAGGGAAGATCCATCCTGTGTTCTCACCGTGAGCCTGTCTCTCCTGACCGTCTTCACACCAGTCTGTTGTTCCTCCCAGACTTTCTGCTCTCTTAGTCCTGCTCTGTTCTGTCTGTTCAGGTTCCCTTCTCTCAATCCACCCTCCAATCAGAAACTCCCCTTGCTTTTGTCGCCCTTCCGGCTCACAGTTGTCATCATACGTTAAATTCATGTTGAACATTTTATTTAAATGCCCCCACATTGAGTTTATTACGATCACCAACTGGTACCATGGTGTTATTTCATTTATCTTCACCAGGGTTGTTAGCTGTAAGAAACGGTGTGTCAAGTGAGACCGACGCATCCGTTATTTCAGCGCAGGCCTGTCAAACCAATCGATGCTGCTTACAAGGCGATTGCACAATGTTTAAACTACAAAAGGTTTGCCCATTTTCTAATTGGTAGTGAGTGAAGCAAATCAAGAATTTATTAGATAACACTACCTCTTTCTTTAACCTATACATATATGTATATATATATACCGTTATCAAGTTGAGTCGTAATTTAACAGTACAACACTTGTGCTTATGGACA
The DNA here is from genome assembly GCA_026745465.1 of Lota lota. Taxonomy (NCBI): domain Eukaryota; kingdom Metazoa; phylum Chordata; class Actinopteri; order Gadiformes; family Lotidae; genus Lota; species Lota lota. Next base: position 410,652 of record JACYXH010000685.1, on the reverse strand, counting down.
TGGCATATTTCAGCACAATAGCTGCAGAAACAAACTGTTATTTTGCACTACTTTATATTACAAAGGCATCTGACACACAAGGGTTTTATTCGTTTAGCCATCTAGCTGGAAATGTCCCAAATTCCAGATGAAAATACACACATTCCAGTTTATACCACACATTTTGCTGCTTTGCCACATGTTCACTTTTGAACCATTTCTAAATTGACCATTCTGAGTCTCATACCCCATTGAGTGTTTCACAGAAGTCAGCAAGGGAGAACATTCTCTGTTTGATAAGTTGTGAGTCAGCCACAAAACTGGAGACGTTGCGCTGTGTGAACAGACAGATTGGGAAGGGTGAGGTAATACCCCAGGTCTCTCTCCCTCTCTCTCTCTCTCACTGTATATCTCTGTCTCTCTCTCCCTCTGTCTCTCTTGCTCTCTCTCGCCACTGTGCTCTGAGAATCCTGCAGCCTCACACAAACAGACACACACACACACACACAAACACACAAACACACACATGCACACATACACACACACACACACACACACACACACACATACACACACACACACACACACACCACCAGCACCGCAGCACTCACACAATTAACCATGTGGCATGCCTTTTAATAATGGACCCTTTAATTGTCGACAAATGAAGAGTGATGTAAAATAGCTAATAGCTTGTGCTAATTAATAGGAGAACCCAATGCTTGTTAATTAAGGGCAAACAGGACAAGGACCAGCTCGAGTTATTTGAGCAATAAAACCGAGACTAACGATTCATTTCCAAACAGGCGCGCTCCATAAAAACGTCAGGCAGGCAAGCCCCCCATTTCTGCTCTGCAAGGGAACACCCCCAGACCCCCAGTTGTTCCCCCCATTATGACAAGCACCCCCGACCCAGCCCATAGGATACACCACACACACACACACACACACACACACACACACACACACACACACACACACACACACACACACACACACACACACACACACACACACACACACACACATGCATACATACATACATGCATACATACACACAAACACACACACACACACAAATACACAAACACATCACACATACACCCAACACACACACATACACACACTAACACACAAACACACACAGATACACACACACACAGACACACACACAGACACCCCCCCCCCCCCCCCCCCCACACACACACACACACACACATGCAGACAAACAGAAGAGTAAGACAACCAAGATATAAGCTGCCCTGTATACTAGGCTAACCATTGTCATGAGAAGACAAATGGCAGCTATATAGAGACACTTGGAGATTATAACATAGATTATTTCCCACAGCATGTGTCTCGGCGGCATGCTTTATTGTTTGCATTGCTTGTTTAGCAGAAGAACACAATGTCTGGAGATGAATGTATTCCCTATGTAGTTGTTGAATTATATTGCCACTAGTTTGTATTAATTTAGCACCCTGCCCAGTTACCTCTCTCTCTCTCTCTCTCTCTCTCTCTCTCTCTCTCTCTCTCTCTCTCTCTCTCTCTTTACATCACCGCGGTCATAATTCTCAGCCCAGGCAAGGATTCTGACACGCTCTGTAACTTTTATAGCCAAACATCCCTTGTGAGTGCAGTGTTCATTCAAACTTTTCCCATCATTCCACCAAGACAGTAACACTTGGTTCTTGTATGTTTTTTTTCATCACACCTTTATTCTGGTGCTCGAATGTTGCAATGAAAAAGAAGATGAGCTGTTCTTTTTCCCGTATTGTCTACTTACCCCATGTGCTGAGAACTGTTAGATTCATTTGATAGTATTCTCATACAAGATATTTAGATTAAAAACGTAATATATGCCGCCTCTCAAACAACATTGCCTGTATGATAAGGGGGCGAGGACAAATTCTTTTAATATAAAAACCAAGTGCAGAAGAGATTGGGAGATGCATTGACACCTAATAGTGTTTCAGCCTTTTTACCCTCAGAGAGGAAATGGAGAGTGCCGTGAATCTAAGTGAATACTTGGGATGGGATACTAGATGTGAATGTATATAGGACGCCGGTGACATCAGGCGCAACCCCAAGCAGACCTCGTGTTCCGGGGGCAATTACTCTCATTCCAACCCCTAGTCGGGCAGACTTTAAAGATTTGCAAGAGGAAAGTGATTACAAAGCTCTATTTTATTAGATGCAATGGCACCTCTCTCTATTTTCACTTCCCCATTCCATCTGCGGTACTTCATTCTCCTCTATATGCCATCAGAACAAATAGGAACAAGAGAGGGGGAAAGGTGGAGAGAGAGAGATGGAAGAGAGAGAGAGGACCAGAGACGGAAGGGAGGGGGAGAATGGAGAGAGAGAGACAGTGAGAGAAGGAAAGCATTACCAATCGGATCTATCTACTGCCTTCCCAGCTTCCCTGTTCACTGAAGCTCATAAGCATGCTTCTAGAAGGAGCCAAAGAGGATTATATGGAGGAAATAATGTGATAAAATGTTACAAATAGATTAATAATCTACTAGATGAGGGCACAGTTGTGTGGGATTGTGCGTCTGTAGTTATGCAGCTGCACACATGCGTTTGCCCACGTGCTCGTGTGTGTCTTTGTGTGTGTGTGTGGGCATGCCTATATGTGCAATATAATGTGTATGTATGTGTGCAGGGGTATGTGCACAAGCATATAAGCTCATGCAAGTACGTGTGTGTGTGTGTGCGTGCACCCGAGCATGCATGCATGTGTGTGTATACATGCATGTGTGCGTGGGTTTGCATATTTCCCTGAAGAGCCACTGAGAGACAGAGCCAGGAAGACAGGCGTGAGGTCTATTGCACAGAGATAGACAGGCTGCTCCTGGCTCTCTCCATTCAACCCACAAATGACTTACCTGGACAGTTTTATGTTTGCCTGGAGGAGAATTAAAAAGCCACTTCATTCTCCACTTTTAGCGGCGGCTACCCGTGTCAGTGCTGCCCTCCCTGAAAGCGCTCTAATCTAAATGCTTTTGTCAGGGGAGATTTGGTAGATTGCAGCAGGCAGGGGTACAAATTGGTTGTGTCATCTTATAATGAACTAGGTGAGGCGTTGCAGTTTGGCTGCGGCCAACCGTCCTCCGATCACACGACTGTAAGTAAGCTGGAGCTGCTTTAAGCATTGCTGTGTGTCCGCTGAGGCTCCTGCGCCTCTTCTGCTCACACCCCCTACATTGTCTCTGCACACCGACATACTAAGATAATCTTCCTGGTTGTGTGGTGGACTGTAGTCCGATGTGACAAGCTCTTCCTTTTGCAACTTTCCAAAGGTGCAGAATTAATTCACATTGGTTTTCTGCTGCTGGGATTTGCATTGCTTACAGCAGCTGTTTGGCAGAAAAGATCGCAGGACGATGTGATGTGAATGGGCCCGGCTGATAGGTTTTCTTGGGGATTATTGGGTATGCTCAGCACGGTGACCGTTTGACACACTGACCCTGGCAAAAGGATTATGGGTTTCTCAGCGATTCCCCCAAAAACCCATGCTGTCAGGCGCTGATGGGACATATCAGGGGGCTGTGAAGGTGTGGCTCCTATCTGCGTTCTGCCCAGACCATGCCTTTACATGCTGTTTCCCTCTCCACTAACCATCTCTCTATCTGTCTGTCTGTCTTTTTTATAGAGACAGAAAAAATCTCGGCCATGCTAAAAGCAGACTATATTTGTGCAACTGAAGCAATACACCCTGCCTTAAAAATAACGCCAACGATTAATCGACTCACATGCATTAATGATAAACATATAGCATATCTATAGTATGATATGGATGATATATATCCTATATATGTTGAGGGTTATCTTGAATTCCACCAGCTCAGCTAAGTCAACACAGCGGTAGTTGTGTGCTAGATATAGGCTGCCACAGAGTGTGTATCTGCAGCTGGCCGGCCCCCTAACCATTTCCCTGCCTGCTTTGAACATGGCTCCTTGAAGAGTCCTCCTCCTCCTCCTCCTCCTCCTAATTGCCTTCGCTTTCCCTCGATAACTCTCATTGTAGTATTTATTAAAACATAAACTTTATCCATTGCCCACCTCTCTCTCTCTCTCTCTCTCTCTCTCTCTCTCTCTCTCTCTCTCTCTCTCTCTCTCTCGCTCTCTCTTTCTCTCTCTCTCGCTCTTGCTCTCTCTCGCTTTCTCTCTGTTGATCACTATCTATTGCTCACCCAATCTCCTAGTTACGCTCTCTATCAGTGTCTCGCTCTCTATTTTCCCTCCTTTACGCATCAGTGAACCATACTGCAACATCTGACTTCAAGGATTATTGATCAGTTAAACTGACGATGTGGTTATGTATACAGGACTACAGTCTATAAGCTGTATCATGTATTAGGTATGACTATGAGGTCTATTTATATGAGATAGTGTTATCGACTTTGAGGACTGATGTAGGCCTATCACCCACATGAGGATAACAAACACTCCTCATACTCAACATCTTGAACCCTATATGCACCAGTCTATATATTTAGATATCTATCTATATATATATATATATATGTATATTGTATGTATGTTTATTGACTGTATATCTATATCCATATACGTGCTCACTGGTAACTCCCAGCTGCCTACATTAGCCCCACTGACAGTAGAGTTCTTTGAGTTTGCTGGCGTTCACAACAGCCTTGATAATCCACTCCTAACCGTGTCCCCTCTATTACAATGAATTGATCTGTATATGATGCCGTTGATGTGGTGCATTCCTTTTTTTCTTTCCCAGACACTCCTCATGTGTTGAATGCATCTTAAGCGCTTTTGCCGAGAAGTGTGAAGTTTCTGGAAGTGTGAAGATTGTGGAATTGATCTGTCTCAATACGCCCGGCCGAGATTTAATTACTGCTGTGTAAAGGGTAAAGTGGGTGGGAAAGTTACTCTAAGGAGTAAGTAAGATATGTACAAAATGAGGCATAACGAAGATTATGCATCATTTTGTGTGAGATGGGGTGGTAATTAATACATGCAATATTAAAAACACCTGTTAACACCTCGTTGTAACTGCAAGGGACTGTATTCAATTTTTTCAAAGCTTGTGATTGTTCACCTCAGGATCCTTCTAGCTAGCTAGCTACAGTACCTAGCTAAAATCAGATTTCGTATCAGTCCTTTCCGTCTTTTATGTCTTTACTCCATATATTTTGCAGGGAAGCACGTGTGTGATGACATGTTTTCTACCACATGTGTGTCTTTGTCCTTAAGTGCTTTCTACCACGTGCGCATGTACCTGTCAGCTCCCGAGCGTGGGTTTTTCCGCTGCAGGTCCGCTGCATTTTTCTTGTAGCCGTCGCTTTAGCACAATGACGACGCAGGCTCGGCGTGATGGTGGAGAAAACGGGCTCATCTGAATAAAGATGGGGCCCATCTGGTGATGGCTGGCACCGGCCTTTTGTAATTTGGTAAGCAGCTAAGCATCTGGGGCCCGCTAATGAAACTAAAAGCACAGGAAAGGCCCCTGGCTACAGTACGCTTCCTCTGGCTTTGGGAAATGGAGGGTTTGTGGGTGGGGGGCTGGGGCTGCTGGTGGTGGGTAGCAGGAGAATGAATGGAGTCAGGCAGCGGCCAAAAGGACAAAAAAAGAAAAGAAGTGTGCAGAGCATATGAAAGGTCTTAAAGAGACCTAGATGGCTCCTGTGAGAGACCAGGCGAGGAAGCCAAGTAGGCCATTAGAAACATTCCGCCATAAAAGGAAGACAGTGGTGTCTTTATATGTGGCCCATTAACTCTGACTTTCATGCGGAGATATTGCACTTTGTGCTGCTATAATGACCAATATAATGATACGGCTGCATATATGATGCACTGTTAAAAACAGCATTCCTGTTAAATAGAGTTATGTTAACTAGCTACATCCGTTTTTAAGAGGATCTTCAGACACTAATGGCTTGCCTGATGTAGGCCTACGTTCCTGGCCTATGAGGTTACCCTTCTCCTGTCTGGCTCCTCTCTTTAAACCTTTTTCTTTTATTCATCTTTGTGGAAAAAGCAAAACATGAAGCTAGTCCTTACGAAGCTAGTAGTTAAAAAAGGGTTTGTTTGCCCGTCTAGCTTCTGAGGACATTCTGTACACCGTATGCTCTGAGATTATTTTGGAATCTCTTTTTCTGCTTGTCCAGATTATGGCAGACCCTCTCCTCCTACGATGGCTACGCTAGCCTGCGTCTCTTGGTCGACGTATGGAAGAAAATGCTACAGGCGGTCTCGCTAAAACTTTATTATTATTACAGTCCCTGTACTCCCTCAGCCTGATTTCCCAGTGGAAATGAGATGAAACGGCAATCGCTTCCTCTTTTTATTACTGTCATCTTTGCTTTCTGGCCCGCGGTTTGTGGATTGTGTCGTCTCTATGAGCGCGCGGTGTTGCACTTTTGAGCTTCCGTCTGAAGTCGCAAGAAAGAAAAACACAAGACAAACAGACAGAAAGACAAAAACATCAAGAACGGCAACAGAAGCAGAAACCACCACCCGGCACAACGCGAGTGACAGGGGGGGAGGAAAATGGTGGTCCTTATATGAAGTCTGTGAACTGTAGTGGGTCGCAGTTCTTCTGCCTGACGATCCGGTTGTCAGGCGGGTTGTTTATGATGGGATGGCGAGAGACAGCATCTGCCCGAGGCCCTTCGTTATCCAGCCCATCTCCTCGTGGGGTCCAACCGAGGATGTGTTGGAGAAGAGATCAGGAGAGCAGATCGACTGGGGGAACACGATGAAGAAGGGAGGGAGGAGGAGAATAGGAAAATAAGCAATGGTTAAAGGATAAGGAGGAGGAAGAGGAGTTAACCCCCCAATATAAAGCAGAGGTTAAAGGAAGTTAGAGGGGGAGGATGAGCAGGTGAAAGAGAGGAAGGACGAGTAAACACAACAGCATAAAAAGCAGCGGTTAAAGAATAGAGGAGTAAGAGGGAGGCGCACTAAACTCCACAATATAAAAAAGCAATGGTAAAATGACAGGAGGTGGAGGTTGAAGGGAGGATGAGGGCAGAGAAGTAAACTCCACCATATGAAAAAAGCTGAGGTTAAGGGATAGAGGAGGAGTAGATGGTGGAAGGGAGGAGGGAGGAGATGAAGGAAATGGAAGGGAGGAGCAGTAAACCCCAGAATAAAAAAAAAGCTGAGGTTAAAGGACAGAGGAGGAGGAGGTGGTGGAACGGAGAAGGGAGGAGAGGGAGCAAATGGAAGGGAGGAGCAGTAAACTCAACAATATGAAAGGAAAGCAGAGGCTAAAGGCTAGAGGAGCAGGCCGAGGAGAGGGAGGAGTCCCCCAAGGTTTTCTCCTCACCCTGGTGAGACAAGCGGAGCGCGGCGCAAGCCCTCGGTGCGGCGCTCCTCGAATCATTTATTCATCGGCTTCATTAGGAGGGAATTACAAGGCAGCTTAAGGACCAGCAGGTCACTTGCTGCTGTCAGGGAGCGCGTCTCCTAATGAATGCCTCCAGTCTGTCCTTTCTTGTCAGCAGTTTGGAGATGGGAGCACGGAGGCTTTTAAAAACGAATAATAATATAGACTTTTAAATAAAGAGCAACAGGACCGGAAATCATCAGGGTCTTTGGGTCTTTTAATTAAGACGTTGTTATTGTTTCATCACGCAGCGTTGTTGTTGTTGTTGTTGTTGTAGTTGTAGTTGCTAATGAGTGACCTATTGAATTGGATTTCGTCCACTTTTGCAATAAACAAACAATTCTTGGTCCTCCTGCGCCTCCTCGCCATCCTTTTACCGATAATGAAATTTCATGACGCCGGCTGATTCATTTTTTTTGGTGCTACATTTTGGGATAATTTTCCCCACTAATTAACGCTTGTGATTTTGGAGACAGCAGAGGGTAACCTTCACTGCCTGCCCACACGCCCGTCTCCGCAGTATCTCCTGCCTATCTCATCAGGCCGAGCAGACATCACAACACAACAGTGATTGTCCTCTGGACCTTCACACGTGTAATTACCGTATAACTGACAAAGATAATTAAGGAGGCGGAGAGGGAGACAGATCGTGTCATTAACTGAACAATGCCGTCCAATCTACTCACCGTGGATCCTTGCTTCCTGAATCAACCGGCTGACACGTCTGCAGCGCAATCAACCCCCCCCCCCCCCCCCCCCCCCCCCCCCCCCCCCCCCCCCACACCCCCCAACCTCTTCTCCTAG
>JACYXH010000685.1:392500-397500 GCA_026745465.1 Lota lota | reverse complement strand
CTCTCTCTTTCTCTCTTTCTCTCTCTTTTGCTCTCTCTCCCTCTCTCTCTCCCTCTCGCCCTCTTGCTCTCTCTGCCACATGTTTTTTTTCTCTTTGTCTCTTTCTGTCTCTCTGCCCGTCTCTCTCACACACGCACCTTCCTTCTCAAGGCTAGGGAAACAGATATGCCCATTTTGCTTTTTGATTGTGTGTCAGCGTGGGGAGGATGGGGGGACAGGTGTGATGCATAAAACGGCCCCGTGACTCCATCATACGCACGACAGCTTTATGGTGAGAAGGTGTTTCAATCACGCCACTGGCCTTTACACAACATCAATCTCTACACACTCTGCACACACATATTGGGCACACACACACACACACACACACAAACACAGACAGGCAACCCACACTCCTTAAGACAGATACAGAGCTGGAAAGTACTTATAATAAATAAATAAATAGATAGATAAAAAACAACCACCAGCCAACATATTTGTTGTGGGGACACCATTGAAACGGGAGTCCAATCGCTCCCGAGGGGAATGGAGAGCCAACTGCCAATACAATTGGAGTCCCAGTTTTAAGATGTTCAGTACAGTGTGTGCATGTTCAACTGAATTGCTACCATGGTTGACATAATGTGTTTTCTGCTGTGTAGCGCGTCAGCAGCAGCAGCAGTGGTGGAGAACGGTGGTGGTGGTGGTGGTGGTGGTGGTGGTGGAGGAGGAGGAGATCGTCAGCAGTCTGTGAGGCTGCGTTCTATAGGGGACACGCCTGTGCAGTCTTTACGCCTTAATGACTGCACAGAAAATCTGTGTCCCACAAAGATAGTTATGTAGTGTCTGCGTGTGTGTGTGTGTGTGTGTGTGTGTGTGTGTGTGTGTGTGTGAAAATTAAATAGTATATCGGAGTAGGATAGAAATAGGTTTGCTTGTCACTATACAATGACTTGTGTGTGCGTTTGTGTGTGCGTGCGTTCGTGTGTGTGTATGTATATGTGTATTTTGAAACGAGAGATTAAATACAGGAGGTGAAACAGGCGTGTGTGTGTGTGGATGTATGTGTATGTGTGTATGTTCATGTGCACCTGAATGTGTGCTTGTTTGCGTGCATGTGTTTGTGTGTGTGTGTGTGTGTGTGTGTGTGTGTGTGTTGCCAGGGGTTAAATGAAAGTCAGTGAACACACGTGGGCCGTCATAAGTAGACAGTGAAAAATGAGGCTTTACGAACAGCACTGCTAGTCTCCCTATGGGGGAAACTACAAGCTACCTCAACACTGGTGATAATGGTTTTCTGAGTGTGTCTTTATATCTGTGTGGGTGCCTATGTGTGTGTGTGTGTGTGTGTGTGTGTGTGTGTGTGTGTGTGTGTGTGTGTGTGTGTGTGTGTGTGTGTGTGTGTGTGTGTGTGTGTGTGTGTGTGTGTGTGTGTGTGTGTATGTGTGTGTGTGTCTTTCTGTATTAGGGTGACTGCACATCATATGAGTATATATGTGTGGGTGTATATTTCTGTATGGGCGTGGGTGTCACTACACCCACATTACAGACTAACTACATACTAGGTCACATTGTCACTTTGCTACCCTCTGAAGGTTAAAAACCATCAATCAAAAACACAATATCGTTCATTTTTTGGATTTTAACACATTGCTAGTCAATAGTCTGAAAAATGTAAGCCTATAAGGTTTCATGCTGTTTTCGTATGAATGTAGTCTATTTGGCTGTACAGCTTTATGCACTGTATTGAGAGCACAATATTCATTAATCAACATTTGTTAAATCAACAGGAATAGTTCAATACCATTTGAGATTGTGGTTTGGGATGCAGATTGTGAATGGTTTGATTCAAACTATGTGGTATAACATGCACACCATTGCATGTCATCTGTCTATTTTGCAGAGGTGGTCATAGTAGAATACTATGCATATATCAGGTTAAAACTCCAGTCAAATTACTCAATTCACATTCATATGGTTTGATCAATGAAGTGATTTAGTTTGTGTGATTGCTTAGTTTTTTTCCATTTTTGATATTTATTTCAGTGCACTGAGCTTGATGTTGATCCTGTATTTCTTCTATTGATGCTTACAGAAAGCAGCAATGTTAGCCTTAGTTATGTTAACCTCAAGATGGCTTACATCTTTCGATGTTGGCAAAGTGGCAGGATGACAAATACGATTTAGTGTGGAGTTAATCATTACCGTTATCCATCCACTTCATCTGAATGGCGGAATCTGGTGTGCAGAAAATTAAATTTTCCCATCTTCTTCCTTTGCTATGATACCACAGCCTCCAATATTGGATTACACGAGCCAAGCACTGATTCTGCTCTCTCAGCTGTTTTTTGTTTTGTTTTGTATTTTGCTAGAACGGTCCTCTTCAATCACTGAGTTTATATATATTTATTTAAAAATGATAATGATGGTAAAATCTTCCATATATTTGTATATGCATTAGGGTTGCACATTTTGTGCATTTTCTTCAAACAATAGTTGAACACTTTAACAATCATTAACTGATCAATCATTAATAATCAATAAGATACAAAACGCATGTCTTTTTCTCAGTTTAAATTTTATTTAAACAATTCCAGCGCCACATTAGTTATGTGAAACATTCATTCTTGAGGCACAAACAATTTAAACAAACATAATAATAAAACAATAAGCCTCTCGCTCATTCAAAAAATGGTGCCAATGGCGTCAAATGGGGCGCAATTACTGCCATTTCTAGACTAACAAGGCAGACCAAACCAAACCCATTTATTAAGAAATGGTACATAAAACCTACATTGTCATTAAATACATTTTGAATCGGTTAAATTCTTAACAGTGATTAATCGATTAATGATTAATGATTAACATCCCTAGTACACATATCCATGTTTGCATGTTTGTGTCCATGTGCATGTTTGTGAGGACAGACACCCATAGATATCAATATGAATGCGTAAACTATGTGTGGTGACTGTGTACTATTATTGCAATACTATATCACAGTAAAACGTTTTCCAGTCTGTGTACATATTTTCCATCTGTTTCTCTTGAGTCCTTCATGCCTTCTTAAAATATATATCTCCCCACCTATCTGGAAACATTTGGCAAGGAGAGCTCAGTGTTTGCAAACTGATCACATATGGACTAGTTCTCAAACACGGCCCTCTGACATCTCAATCATGATGAATCTGGGTCAAGAATGTAGGTCAGCCAAAACTCTGACATCACCACACAAACCCTTAGTGTCCATCTACCTCATTTTACCTTCTTTTTTCTTTCTGGTAGTGTTGCACCCTAGAAACTAAAACAAAAAATTGTAACCTCCATTTATCCGTCCATCATACATACAGATCATATACTTTAATACACATCACATACAAACAAACAACATACATACAGACATATTATACAGCCATACATACATATTATACATATTATACATACATACATACATACATATAATACATTTATACATATATATTGTACTTACATACATACATACATTCATACATATTATACATAATATGTACACATGTATTTATTCATTCAAGTAGCTATGTCTTTGTTTTGTATGTTTATCTAGCTTGATTGCTATCTGGCAGCATCTCCTAGGCAACACTGTTTGGATTCATGAAGGGTGTTTTGTGTTTATCTCCTTCAGCTCGGACATAGCAAGAATGGCATGGCGTCGCACATCTTCTGATAAACACGAGAACACGCACAGTGCCGGGTGCTATTGTAGAGGGTTGTTTTTCAGGTTGGCGTGGGGGGGGGGGGGGGGGGGTGGGGGGGGGGGGGTGATTGCACTTCTGCTCTGCAGAGGAAATTAAAGGTGTGTGCTGTGGTGACACAGTGATAAATGAGAAAATGTTTTCTCTTGTCTGTCGCGCTAACTTCGCCCGCACGCTGACCACCGACTGTCGCGCTCCACTCGCGCTCCTCCTCTTTCCGAAGGTCATCATTTCCTATGGCTGGCGACATGCGCAATAGCGAGTCAATATTATATGAAATCCTATCCTATCCGTTACTCAGAGATCAATCTGTTTTTTTCTCCAGTCCAGCGGCAGCAGTCAAAGAAAAGGTAGGACAAGCCAAACAGGAAACATACTGCCGTGTCTGTGTCAAGTTCTTATCTCATCACTGTCCCAACAGCACTTTCCCTGACGAGGACTTGACTGAGTCAGAGGCTGACACATGCACGCACACACACACACACACGCGCACGCACACACACACACACACACATACACACACACACACACATTCAGCCATACACATACACATACACATACACATACACACAAACAAACACACAAACCCAGAGTGATAGAGGAAGAGAGCGAGACAGGAGGGACAGAGAGAGACAAATAGGCAGAGTAAAAAGTGATGGAGTCAGACAGAGAGAGAGAGATTGAGATGGAGAGAGAGGAGGAGGGAGATAAAGAGGCCATTCCGTAGCACTGGGATGCTAAGGGCTGCCAATCTTTTCATCAAACACAGCACAGCCTCTTGCTTTTTTTTTTTTTTTCTCAGTCTGGTACAATTATCGGCGTGCGCACTCAATGCAACGAGGATGAAAATTGGCATCGGCGCACAGAAAACTGGGACCAACGATAGCCCATTAGCCGCAGGGTTTGTTTTGCCCCGTGCTGTGCCACCATTTGCATATTGTTCCTGGGAGAATGGGCTTTTGATGCAGTTTTCTCCAAATGCAGTCCGTTGTAATATGATATGAATATGTCTTATTAGGACACAATGTTTCCAGACAGGGAAAAGGTCATAATGTTTCTCTGTTCCCATGGCTCTCTTCCCTCTATGAAGGCTAATCACCAGAGCCCTGCATCGATCCAGCCGCTCTCTCTCTCTCTCATGGACTGATCCAGATGATCTCATATGCTGTGGGTAGACTGTGTGCATATTCAGGGAGTGTGTGTGGGGTGTTTCTATGTGTTTCCGTGTGTGTGTGTGTGTGTGTGTCTGTCTGTGTGTGTGTGTATGTGTGTGTGTTTGTGCGGGTGTGT
>JACYXH010000685.1:377500-387500 GCA_026745465.1 Lota lota | reverse complement strand
AAAATGGGGTAAAGTGAGGGAGTCAAAACGCAAGCGGAGATACAAGGAGGGAAGGGATATGCTGTCTCATGGGCTAATGCTATCAGAGGACAGATCAATTAAATTAGTAGGCCAAGTGTACATCTAAGTGTACTCTGGTCTGTTTCCAGCCCCGCACTACTGAGCACAGCCCTACTACTGGACTGTCTGAAATATTGCTAAATGGATATCCTTATCGGCCCTAGTACAGTAAAGATATGGACACAGTATTCCTTAATAGTGGCGTGTATGTACGTGTGTGTTTGTATGTATGTGCGTGTGTGTATTCGTGTGTTTCATGTGTGTGTGCATGTGTGTGTGTGTGTGGTGTCTCTTGGCACATTATTGTTATTAGTTAGTCTGGCGCCAGCCACTCTCTCAGGTCCATTCTCCACCTTAGAGTACGATCACACACTCACACACACACACACACACACATTCACACAAACATAATATGATAAGACTATAATGTTGCACTCTGGGAAAAGCAGCATCACACAATTATAGGTTGACATGTTCTGCCCCCCCCTCAACCCCAGACACACACACACACACACATACACATACACACACACACACACACACACACACACTGCCCACCTCCCTCCCTCGTCGACTAGCTTACTCACCATCACTCACTAGGGGCTTAGCGCTGACATCATCGTTTTGTGCGTGTGTGTGTATGTGTGTGCGTCTGAACCCTTGCATATGTGGATGTTGTTTTAATCCGCCCTGCCCATTATTCCAGTCTGATATCCACCTGCCCTGCAGCCCCATGGGGAGCCAGAGGCGCCAGGGTGGTGAGGGGCACAGCCATCGTCTGTGCTTCGTTAATTGCCCCGGTGCCCCCCCAGCACCAGGGGGGCTGGCTGCTGCAGGACCCTGCCAGCATGGCACCTCTGGTAGTCTGGCGGCTCCTTCACCCACGTGAGACCCGCCCTCACCGCCGTGCGACGTGGCTCGGCGGCTGTGCACTCTGAGACACTGCGGTGCTTTTTAATGGGAAATCTTTCGTTTTAGGCGTTTATGACATGGACCGTTTGCAGAGTTTGACTCCTGTTTAACGTATTTGATCCAAGAGGTCTCTTTGACTTGTTTTTCAATTCAGCTTCTCAAAAGGTCACAGCTTACTCAAAAGGTGTGGCCCTCTGCTGGCTGGAAAGAGAAGTATCCAATCATTCATTTAGTATTGCACTACACATTATACACACATATTCAACATTGAAAATAACATTTTAAATGTTTTAAATGTTTTACAGATAGATAGATAGATAGATACAGATAGATATATCAGAGTTTTTGTTATATTATAGATATTTATGAATCCAAACCGCATGTGGCCTGCATTTAATTGAGTTGGCCTGTTCTGTTGAGTTATCCTGCCGCATTAATGCGTCCAGGCTCTATTAGCTGCCAACGAATGATATGCCAACTTTCAGGTACAAACACATGGGCTAATTGAAACGCAATCAAACAGGCCAGTGTGAATATTACTGCTACCACTGTAAGATCCAGACATACTGCCCCCCTCTCCTTCCACAGCCCCTCCAATAGGATCTGGCACAGGCTGTCTGATAATAATACCACCTGTGTCTTTGGTACTTCCAGTAGGTGAAAGTGTTTTATTTTTATTCTCATCCTGACCTCATCAGAGCTGTGTTTGTGGTCTGAGGAGCCGGCTAACGGTGTGTTGTCTCCACAGGCAAAATGCTCTCAACAGCTTCGTTAAGTGTTATCGCTTCCTGTGATAGTGCACTCCCCCTGACCACTAGACCACTAGGAAGGAACATTAATCCCACAAACACATCTCCCATCACCAGCACGATGTGTTTCCACTTTGGCGGTATACACCGCTATCCATTTGAAGGAAACCCCCCCAAATAAACGTGCCAAGAAAGAAAGAATAAAACGTTTCTTAACTACTGTTTCACCAAGACTACCAGTTAGTGCCGCGTCAATGGAGAGGGCTTATCACAGTCCGTGAGTCTTCATGTGCATGGAAGACACAACACCTGTCTCCAACACACTACCTCCTGCATGCACATGGCAGACCCACCAGAGGACAAAGCAAGCACAGGTTGCCTAGTAACAGTCACAGAGAAAATAATGCTTTTGTCTTGATTTGCATCCCCACACCACCACTTCCGCCGCCACAAAGGACAGATAAATGCGTCCAATATATGCCTGCGTATGCAAACACACCTTAATATTAACATGCAGCATGTACGCACACAAACAAACACACACACACAACTAAGTTTCCTCAGATGATTCCGGGGGGTTATTTTCTGCTTGACTTAGTACGCAAAACAAGAAATGCTGTCCCATGTTTTAACAACAATGAGCCTATCAAACATCTGGCATCATTTTAGAGCGCCATGGAATCGTAGCTCTTCAATTATTGGTATGGGGGAGAGGAAGGAAAATATGTCATTCAATGTGATATGTTTGCTGCAGTAAGTGTCTATTTGCCTTAAATGAGCTGGCTGCGATCCTCGGGGTTTGACAGCTGCACAGACGTGTTGGAAGACATTTAACCTTCCTAACATTTGACAGGGTGAACGCTTGACAAGCTCAGCCCGAGAACAGAGAAATGGAGGAGATAAGAGAGTACCAACTTGTTTGTGTGCCTTTGTGTGTGTATGTGTGTGTGTGCATGCGTGTGCTTGTGTGTTCATGTGTGTGTGTATGCTAGTGTGTGTTTGCCTTTGTGTCTGTGTGTGTTCCTCAGTATGTGTGTGTGTCTGCATCTGTGTGTGTGTTTGTCTTTTTGTCTGTCAATGTGTTTTTCTGTGTTGGTTTGTTGTGTGATCCTCAGTATGTGTGTGTCTGCATCTGTGCATGTGTGTGTGAGCGTGTGTGTTGTGTAGGCCTTGTGTGCATTGTTGCCGTGGCCTGCATAAGTGCACGTGGCGGCGGTGAGTGGCGTGTCCTCTACGCTTGATTGATTTGGAAGTATAGACAAGATGTCGCCTATATGAAAGCTACCAATTTATGAGCCTTCATCTCAGGACTTCAGAGGGGAGCTAACAGTGCTGGAATCAGAGCGTGGGTTTGTAGCTGCCAGCGGTTCAGAGACGCCAGAGATGCCCAAGCAAGAGGAGTGACACCCCTGTAACAGCTGCCTGCTCGCCTTCATTTAAACTATCCCTATTGCCCCCCCCCCCCCCCCCCCCATCTTCAACTCTCTTTCCATCTCCCTGTTGCTCTCTTCCCTCTCCTCCTTTGTCTTGGAAAGCCATGACAGCCGACCCTACTTTGTATTGCAAGTGGCTTGGCTGTTGAGCTGTTCGACGACCGGTCCTGGTGCATCCCAGACACCTCCCGGGTTGCGGCCGGGGTCTGAGTGACTGAGTCCAACCGGGCCTTGCTGGTGTGCTGTTGCTGGTGCTGGTGCTGCTCCTGCTGGTGCTGGTGCTGCTACTGCTGCTGCTGGTGCTGCTGGTGGCACTTCTGCTGGTGCTGCAGCTGGAGCTCTGTGGCTGGGCAACCTTGCATGGTCTGGAGCCATGTTGTGTGGCAGCGTTATCAACTGGTGGGGGCTGTTCCATGTCCCATGCAGTGATAATTCTGTTTGGGAAGCGGGGGAAGTGTACCATGTCAGGACCCGGCCAGGGGAGAGAGACGTGGGTGGGGGGGGGGGGGGGGGGGGGGGGGGGGGCACATTTAGATAACAAACACAGAATTACCCGCTGCCGAGCAGGACCGGCCCATGTCGCTCCGATAAAAACCCAAGCAAAGTGTGTGTGTGTGTGTGTGTGTGTGTGTGGATCTGTGGGTGTGCGTGTGTGTGTGGTGTGTGTTTGTGTGTGTGTGATGATTATGTGTGTGTTGATTATATGTGTGTGTGTGTGTGTGTGTGTGTGGGGGCTTTCAGGTATCCCCTCTCTGCCATTAAGACGACACAAAGCTATTTTCTGTGGCCTATGGCAGTAATGCAGGAATGGGACATGCAGCAGTAATTAAAATCAATATCCAGGACTCTGAGTCACCAGCAAGGTCACGCACACACTGCCCTGCCGAGAGACAGAGGGTAAAAGAGAGAGAGGGAGGGAGAGAGAGAGAGAGCTTGGCCAAACAGTGAAATATATAAAAGGGTGAGGTGTCGCCAAATCTTAATTAACCTACCACTTGGTGGCCTGGCACAGAGGAACAGCCCAGCATCTCTTTTGTGTGTGTGTGTGTGCGTGTGTGTGTGTGTGTGCATGTGCGCGTCTTTGCTTGTGTGTGTGTGCCTGTTTGTTCGTCTGTGACTCATCTACATTTTTGCATTTCGTAATTGTATTATGTGCTATGAGGTTATAATAAAACATTCAGTACCCTGGAGATCATATCTGGCATCGATCGCTTTTTCAGGTTGTCAAATCAGACAATAAAACATGAAAGTCATAACTGTGTTTTATGTTTTGATGATATTTTTTCACGTCGATTTGACTCTTTTGCATGTTTACTTTTGTGTTTCATGGTGGCCAACGCCCAGGCTGTGAGAACAGCTTGGCTAGCGGTCCTGCTATAGTGGGCAGACTGGGTGTGGCTTAGCTAGCAACAAGCTGCATTAGTATTCTGCTGAGACAGCCCTATACCAAGACCTTTTCCTCTCTCCTTCTCCCCGTGAATAATCAGCCTCCCTTTTTCTTCCCTCCCTCTCTTTTTACTCAAACACACCTGGAGAGACTTTGTGATATGGCTTTGTGTTTTACTTTGTACCTGCAGGGATTTGTCCGTGTTAGGAAAGAAAAAAAGCGGGCATTGCATTGCTGTTTGCTCTGGATTGCTATGCAAGTGGGTTGCTAAATCCTTGATGTCATGGTGCTCCGAGTAAACGTATACCTTATCTGACTGTGAATGCCTTTCTCTTGACGAGGGTGAGGGACTGGGAGGGAGGGGAGTGGAGGGGGACGGGGGGTTAGAGTTTAGTCCGAGTAGAGTTGGTAGAAAAGTGTGTCCTCTGCAGTTGTGAATGCAGTGCGGCGCGTCCTGTTTGTTGATTATCAGCTGCTGTTTCTAACCGAGCTCCGCAGATAGCATCTCCAACTGATCTGCTGCCTGAGACGAGGCTCCTACGCCTGCCTGGCCGTCGCGTCCTACGACCATCACCCCCCAAACCCCACTACCTCCCCACCTCCCCCATCCAATATCCCCGTATCAGGCTACCATATCTACCTTCTCCTCTCTCATCCTCTGCTTATCGACTCATTCCAACCGCCGCCCCCTTCCCTGCTCACATAACCCCCCCAACCACCACTCTCCTCTCTTCATCACCCACCCCTCTTCCTCTTCCTCCGAGTGATCCTCCCCTCCCCCGCCCCCCATGATTAGCCTTGTTCTCATACGCACTAAACTGACCGAGTCCAAGGTGGACAAGGCAGTGTGTATTCTAAGGAACTCGCGAGATAGAGGCAGGGAAAGGAGAGGGAGACAGGGAAGTCAAAAGGTGCAGCATAGAGAGAGAACAAGATAGAGACAGCGTTAGAGGCACACAGACAGACACAAAAGCAAGCAGGCATGCAGACAGACATGAAGACGGAAAGGCAGACAGACAGTTTGAAATCCAAGTAGGGAACAGGTCAGTAAACAGAGAGTCCCGATGGACTCCAGCGGTGGTGTCTCGTTTCTAATCGATTAGCCTTGAGGTCCGCGGATCAGTCCGTTCTGCACTGGTACTAAACACGGAATTCAACGGCCCGGCTATAATGGATGTGAACCATGCCATTGTCAATGTCAAGCAACTTGAATGTGGGGATATGTCCTAATTCGAACCTCGGTGACGACCTTGATTAGGTTGTATTGTCACGTTGATAACATCACCCTACGATCAGATCACTCCTCAGCTGAAATCCATAATACACTTCTTGATTGCTCTCAGCAGCTCTATATGGACAACAACACCAGTAGAAATATTCTCATCCAGTGAAGCTCCACCAAAAGACACACAAAAACAAATTCAACCTTGCTAGACAAGTCTACTCTTGTGTCAATGTAAATCCCCCGTTCGTTGTGTATATTTTTGATTGGGTGTTTCAGATGTCTTCTAGATCCAAACATTCAGGTTTTTTTTAATGTTTGTGTGCTTTTGTCCTGTTGTTTCCCAGGCAGAGGCTGCCCGCCAAAAACGTGTACTACTACCGCTGCCCCGACCACCGGCGCAACTACGTCATGTCCTTCGCCTTCTGCTTCGACCGGGAGGACGATGTGTACCAGTTTGCCTACTGCTACCCCTACACCTACTCCCGCCTGCAGCACTACCTGGCCGGTCTGGAGCGCAGGAACCTACCCTACCTGCAGAGGGAGCAGCTGGGGCTCAGTGTGGTAAGTAGAGTGTGGTGGTGTGTGTGTTTGTGTGTGTGTGTGTGTGTGTGTGTGTGTGTGTGTGTGTGTGTGTGTGTGTGTGTTTGTATGTGTAGGCATTTGTTTGTGTGTGTTTGTGTTTTCATGGCAGAGACACTGAAATAGAAGGTGCGCCTGTGTGTGTGTGTGTGTGTGTGTGTGTGTGTGTGTGTGTGTGTGTGTGTGTGTGTGTGTGCGTGTGCATGCGTGCGTGCTTGTCTGTTTGTTTTGGAGAATCAGCTCTAAATTGGTAAGTTAGATGTGCCTGTTGGCATAACGTCAGTCTCACCTGTTATTATTAAAACACGCTTGGAGTAAGCCTGTGTGTGTGTGTGACGTGTGTGTGTTTGAGAGAGAAAGAACAAAAGAGAAAGAAAGATTATACAGTGTGTGTTTTTGTGCGTGCGCGTGTGTGTTGATATGTGAGTGCTTCTATGTGTAATCAGCAGTGCTATAACCCAGCTAGTGGATCATACACACTGCCTGCAGTCCTGTCTGCTCTTATCAAATAATTGTGGGAGAAAACTCATTAGAAATGCTTGCGAGATTGCTACTTTTCTCCTTTCCTCCTCCATTTGTCAAGGAGAGCTAGCTGCAAGGGGGGCACCATGAAAGTACAGGTGTTGATAAGGAAAGCATGACCATAAAATACCCAAAGGCCTCTGATATTTTGAGAATATAGCCAGAAATGCCACATGATATGGGTCATACAAGTGATACATCGATGAATGTGGCTCAGAAGAATTTTGTCATAAAGATGACAAGACGCATGTCTGTACTCCACTATGCGGAGAAATACACAAAACAAACGCACCCCCCGCTGGTCAAAGAAACAATTACTGATTGAAAACAATGTGATCCTCATCTTTCAATCTTTAATGAAGCGGTAAAAGGACATACCAAAGTTCAATAAAAATGTACTCTGTTACCATTACAATCTCCAAGAGACAACAGAGGTATAGGGACAGGTATAATGATTTTTCCTGTGGTATCGTGTCATGTTTATCCAGTTAACCAGTTAACTTTTTTCTCATTTTCTGCCATTTAAATATGGACTCAATTGTATTAACACATATCTTCATAATACCATGTAGTTATTCCTCCATATATTTAGCAAAAGCTTCCAGCATCAACATTCTGCTGAGCAAAACAGGAGAATAGGGTGAGATAGTGAGAGAGGGATATATATATATATATGGAGAGAGAGAGAGAAAGAGAGAGAGAGAGACAGAGACAGAGGGAGAGAGACAGGGAGAGAGACAGCAACAGAGAGAGAGAGAGCGAGAGAGAGAGAGAGAGAGACACACACACACACAGCGAGAGAGCGAAAGAGCGAGGGAGAGAGAAACCGGGGTAGAATTAGGGCTGACCAGGCTCTTAGGGTTGGGATTAGTATTCACGGTCATAGAGAAGGTTTTATGGCCGTATTTTTCTCTTTATGTTCTCTGGGCCTGGGTGGCAGACAGCCCAGCCCAACAGTCTCATATCTCTCTCCCTTATTCCCTCTGCCTCCCCCCTCCCACATCCCTCCCTCTACCTACCCCCTCTACCTCTCCTGCTCTCACTCTCCCTCCGTGCTTTATCCCCTATCTCATGCACACATATCATCACAAAGACACACGCACACACGCTTTTTCACACACACACACGCACACACACACACATGCACGCACACATGCATGCACACACATGCGCGCAGTCACAGGTACACACACAGAGGTCAGAGGGGAAGGAATAAGAGGGGATGAGGGGGCCTTTCTCACTGCATCAAAGTTTAAAGAGGGATTGCTGCCCTTTCCCAGCCGGAGCCTTAGCAGGGCCGCCTGGGTAGCATTAACCTTCTCATGGGCACAGGTATCTCATAAGGATGGAAATAGACGCCACACTATTTGAACTGGCATTCTTCTATCGTGCTGACTAATTTGTTTTCTGTAATGTATTCCTCCCTACCATACAAGCAGCCTGACCAGGAAGAACTCAGTCACTGAATTAATAATCATAAAACAACCCCCCCCCCCCCCCCCCCCCCCCCGCTCTCCCATTCATCAAGGCCGGTAATGGAGGCGTCTTTTATTACTGGAAGGAGGTGGATTTTCATTTAATTCTGTTCTTTTTATTTTATCTTTTGCAGGTTATCTGTCGATAGATGACTTGAAAAACAAATAATCGGCCTGGACTGAATGTAATTAGACAACGCGTCTTCTGCAAAGATTTATCATCATAACCATTCAAAATTATGTATGGTCAGGGAGAAGCATGCACACGCGTGCAACACTGTAACGCCCTCACACGTGCTCAATACCACTCAAGGCTAAAATCACTATTCAAATTAATAACCGTGGAAATGATTGACCGTGATTTGGTTGTGCGGCAATGCCCAACATTAAACACTGTGATGAGACACGCATTTCATTTCCACTGTGATCTCATGATCACGTACATAAAAAGATACTCACCCACACACACACACACACACACACACATACATACACACACATACACACACAAACACACAAACACACACACATGCGCACGCACACACACACACACAATACTGTAGGCTGGGCACATATTCCTACTCTTTGTGTCTGTCTGTCTGTTTCCTTTTGTACTCTATACTGACAGCTCTCTCTCTCTCTCTCTCACTCTCTCTCTCTCTATCTATCTATATCTCCCTCTCTCTATCTCTCTCCCTCTCTCTATCTCTCTCCCTCTCTCTCTCCTTCTCTCTTTTCTCTTTCCTCTCTCTCTCTCTCTCTCTCTCTCTCTCTCTCTATCTCTCTCCCTCTCTCTCCTTCTCTCTTTTCTCTTTCCTCTTTCCTCTCTCTCCCTCTCTCTCCCTCTCTCTCTCTCCCTCTCTCTTTTCTCTTTCCTCTCTCACCCTCTCTGCCTTCCCATGAGGCTTGCTTGTCCTCAGAGACAGAACAAAAAAGAGAGACAACATACGTTTCACCCTCGACAAAACTAACAAGGCCCATAAGACTACAAACATACAAGAGACACAATCTTCTCCTGTTGGGGGCGGTGGGGAGGCGGGGGAGCAAGGGCGTTTGAAGCTCCGTCCCAGCCATGCTTGTTGGGAGGGGAGAGGGGCTGTGGCCTTATGAGGCGCGTCAGAGGCTGTGCCTGGACACCAGAGGGGAGTAATGTGTGGATGAAAGACCCCAGGCTGGGAGAGGTTTACAGGGCCAGCGGCCTGCCTGAAGGCTCCCCCCAGAGCCTCGCTTATACAACTGATAAACTGTCAGTTAGCACTGCTCCTTCCAAACCAGGGCAGCCCTGGATATAGGCTGACTTGTATTGGAGGAATCAACATTCTTATTTTAGTTTTTTCCGAAGAGGAAGGAGAAATCGAATAAATAGGCTCACATGTAAACTGTGTGTACCGCGCAGGTTGAGTGGTCGCCGTCGGCGGTGTGGATCAGAAGTTACTTAAGCTTGTGCGATTGAATTTTACGATGCATTCCTGTGCCCCTATCTGTTCAGGAAGCATGTCTGCCCAGGCAGAGTGGGGTCGAGCAGAACAGCAGTTTCCTTTTTTGGGGGGGAAAGGGGGGGGGGGGGCGGTTAAGGAAGGGGAGTGGATTGAAGTGGGCGCTGCAGCTCTATGTGGCTGACTGCCTCCCTCTCCTTATCTGTGTGTTTGTACACCGTG
>JACYXH010000685.1:327500-372500 GCA_026745465.1 Lota lota | reverse complement strand
TTTCCCATCCACACAGCCCTTCAGAAACCCTTCTATTGATATCAAGACGGACATAACAGCGTTCGCAGACAACTCTCCCGTTTTTGGGGTTTCTTTCCACTCCGTCTTTGTGCCGTCTGTATCTTTCCCCCCTCACGTGTTATTTATCTTTCTTTAAGTGGGTAAGAAATGAAAAAGCTGCATCTTTCTAATGAAAGGTTCCTCTCTCTGCATTTTAATGAGTTGGCAACACTTCGGCTGTAAGGTTCATGTGTTGGTGCAGATCGACAGATAGGAAAATATGTTTCTGGGTAACAGCGAGAGAACACCCACAGCCTACATCACACTCGTTCTGCGGCTGGCCCTGAAATAACGGATGCATTAAATAGAACAGGTACATTAGCAACTCATCTTCCCACTTCCCTGTCGGTGCCTACCTGTGTCAGTGCAGCTATTAGGCTATAAATGTTTGTTATAATTGACACTAGCGAGTATCCTTTGTTCTTCCTAAAAAAGTTGCCAGCTGTGTTTATCACGGTTTGGTCCAAGAATAGCTTGACAGCAGTTAATCTATTTCCTCTGATCGCTCTGACACTCACCTCATTACAATTCTACATCAAGTATGACATGAAAATGAATATATTCACAGCCAGGCCCACTATAATGGATTGATGGGAGGGAGACAGCTTCTCTCTTTCGGTGCTCTGGTTCTCCCCCCGGAGTGCCTGAATGCTAAGTTCCAAGTGGAAGACTCCAAGTGGTGACTGATGGCTTGAAGTCACAGTGTGGTGTGTTGTGTGGTTGACTGATGGAGACAACAGTTTCTACTTCCTGACTCGCCCACATCACCCCCCCCGATGCACCCCCCCCCTTCCTACTCCCACCACACACCTCTAGTGTTCCTTATTTGCCAGGATCTGAAAAGTAAGTTTCAAGGTATACGTTTTGTCACATAGTATTGCCGAGAAGTGGTTTAACGTAAGTGCCTGCGTAGTAGAGTTCTTTGGTAAGAAGCAAATGCATCAGACAGTATATACAGCACACATACAGACAGGCACAGGCACATTGTGTGTGTGTGTGTGTGTGTGTGTGTGTGTGTGTGTGTGTGTGTGGTTGTGTGTGTTGGACTTCATGTTCAATGGTGTTTTTCTTCTTCTTTTGAGTAGGAGGACTAAGGTTGAGAGTTAAAGCTGGAGAGGCCACTTGAAAAGGAAATAACCTTTTCCTGTTGGGTGTATACATGTGTGTGTATGTGTTTGTGTGTGTGTGTTTCTCTGTGTATGTGTGTGTGTTTCTGTGTGTGTGTGTGTGTGTGTGTATCTTTGTGTCAGATGGTGCATCACCACGTCGAGCCATTGTCGGAGCGTCAATGTGCCACCCTATGCATTCAGAGAGGTGCTGGCGAAGACACAAAGCGCCCGCAGTCTGTGGCTCCTCCACTGTTTATCTTCTTTCATTCCGGGATCAATAGTCCTGCCTTTTGTGACAGAATCTTTCTTCTCTCCTACCTCACTCCCATCATCCGCCCCCCTCTCTCTTTCTCACTCTCTCTTTCTCTCTCTCTTTTGCCATCCCTCTTGCTCCTTTCTGTATTTATTCTATATATACAGTATCTCATAAAAAAGAGTACACCCCTCACATTTTTATAAATATTTGCGTATATCTTTTCATGTGACAACACTGAAGAAATGACACTTTGCTACAATGTAAAGTAGTGAGTGTACAGCTTGTATAACAGTGTAAATTTGCTGTCCCCTCAAAATAACTAAACACACAGCCATTAATGTCTAAACCGCTGGCAACAAAAGTGAGTACACCCCTAAGTGAAAATGTCCAAATTGGGCCCAAAGTGTCAATATTTTGTGTGGCCACCATCCTTTTCCAGCACTGCCTTAACCCTCTTGGGCATGGAGTTCACCAGAGCTTCACAGGTTGCCACTGGAGTCCTCTTCCGCTCCTCCATGACGACATCACGGAGCTGGTGGATGTTAGAGACCTTGCACTTCTCCACCTTCCATTTGAGGATGCCCCACAGATGGTCAATAGGGTTTAGGTCTGGAGACATGCTTGGCCAGTCCATCACCTTTACCCTCAGCTTCTTTAGCAAGGCAGTGGTCGTCATGGGGGTGTGTTTGGGATTGTTATCATGCTGAAATACTGCCCTGCGGCCCAGTCTCCAAAGGGAGGGGATCATGCTCTGCTTCAGTATGTCACAGTACATGTTGGCATTCATGGTTCCCTCAATGAACTGTAGCTCCCCAGTGCCGGCAGCACTCATGCAGCCCCAGACCATGACACTCCCACCACCACGCTTGACTATAGGCAAGACACACTTGTCTTTGTACTCCTCACCTGGTTGCCGCCACACACGCTTGACACCATCTGAACCAAATAAGTTTATCTTGGTCTCATCAGACCACAGGACATGGTTCCAGTAATCCATGTCCTTAGTCTGCTTGTCTTCAGCAAACTGTTTGTGGGCTTTCTTGTGCATCATCTTTAGAAGGGGCTTCTTTCTGGGAGGACAGCCATGCAGACCAATTTGATGCAGTGTGCGGCGTATGGTCTGAGCACTGACAGGCTGACCCCCCTTCAACCTCTGCAGCAATGCTGGCAGCACTCATACGTCTATTTCCCAAAGACAACCTCTGGATATGACGCTGAGCACGTGCACTCAACTTCTTTGGTTGACCATGGCGAGGCCTGTTCTGAGTGGAACCTGTCCTGTTAAACTGCTGAATGGTCTTGGCCACCGTGCTGCAGCTCAGTTTCAGGGTCTTGGCAATCTTCTTATAGCCCAGGCCATCTTTATGTAGAGCAACAATTCTTTCTTTCAGATCCTCAGAGAGTTATTTTCCATGAGGTGCCATGTTGAACTTCCAGTGACCTGTATGAGGGAGTGTGAGAGCGATGACACCAAATTTAACACGCCTGCTCCCCATTCACACATGAGACCTTGTAACACTAACGAGTCACATGATACTAGGGAGGGAAAATGGCTAATTGGGCCCAATTTGGACATTTTCACTTAGGGGTGTACTCACTTTTGTTGCCAGCGGTTTAGACATTAATGGCTGTGTGTTGAGTTATTTTGAGGGGACAGCAAATTTACACTGTTATACAAGCTGTACACTCACTACTTTACATTGTAGCAAAGTGTCATTTCTTCAGTGTTAATGGGGGTGGAGCAGGATGAGGAGGAGAGGAATACATACACACACACACCCCTGCCCCTAAACGTCTGGTTTAACTAGCCGCTCACAGCTCTCCTCACAACACATTTACATATACATCAATCACGCTGTCAAAGGTAAAGGCATGATGGCGTGTAAAATCAAGAATTGGATTACGGCCTTGTCTCGTCCCTGACACTTCCTGCTTGACTCGCTGCCTGACCGGACTATTGATGCGCAAGTTCTCGCTGGCGGTGTTTTGGTTGATTTTTAATTTATTTTAATTTATTTATTTTCTTGAAAAGTTCAACGGGCGTGAGCCACGTTTCAGTGGGCTGATGCAGAGATTCTGATGAGTTCTGTTCCAAGTTTTCAACATCCTGTTTCATGTTCTATAATAAACTACCGGGAGGGGGATAAGAAGAAATCCAATTCTGTTTTCTGTGTACCTCAGTGTTAGCACTTCCCACTTTAGTGCACACTTGCTGATCCAGATCTTTCTATTGATTCTACCAATGTTTTAACATTCCATTTTTCTGTACTTTGGAGCAGTCAGAGCTACCAAACAGCACCTATTGGCCCATTGGAAGAACTACTTTAAACAGGATAAAGTAGGTAGTCTGAAGTGAAGTACCCAGGCTGGAGTCTGGGGTGGTTGGGGCAAGTGTCCTGGCGTGTCTTGGGAGGCAAGGCAGCCCTTCCATTGCTAGCCTGGGTGGGCGACAGGCTGTCGTCTCTCCCACTGGGGCCTACTGTCAGTGGGTTGCATTGAATCCAATAAGAAAACTTTCCTCTTTCAACACTCTGTTGATACCCCCCCCCCCCCCCCCCCCCAAGGGGGAGCTCTCGTTTGCTTACAGCAGCAAACACACAGTACAGTGGAATAGAAGCAGCTTAACGCCTGAGGAATTGCCATCTGCTGATGCAAAGCTCCCCTTCCCCCATCATTCCCCTCACTCAAATGCAGCTAATTAACAAATACTACGCTCTACTGTAAATGCTATTTTTGCGCTAATATTGAGGCAGGGTGAAAAACATCACAAACACTCCAGCTCACTAATTAGAGTGTATTTATGGCAATTAAAGCTCTCTGTGTTTGCAGCCTGGGAGAGACTAACAAAAACAATTCTTAATGTTTGACCCTCAGATCATTTAGTGTGTTGTGCTATGAATGCTAACTTCGTCCTTGGCTCCACCGATGATTTTAGCAGCTGCGGTTGGTTTTTTGGAGGGCCTCGGCTCTGTTGTTCCCACTTATACCCAGTATAACATGATGATTTAAGGTTTAATACCAGATGGGCTAACTGTGGTGACACAGAAAGTTGACTGTTTCCTAAGTAGTTCTAGTTAAACATGAGATCCGCCAGTGATTTCCTCCAAAGTTCTTCCTACTGCATTATGCTGCTGTGTTGCGGCAGTGAGTTTGACCGAGGATGTTTCACAATCCAATTACCAGGTGAAATTGGCTGTTTAATTTTACAGCCTGGATGAAGGCGCTTCACTGGCCTGATGGCCATAGAGTTAGCCCCTTAACACCTCCTGAAGCACTCTCCTCATCTGATAAAATGTTTGTGTGTGTGTGTATGTGTGTATGTGTGAGAGAGTGTGTGCACGTGCGTGTGTGTCTGTCCGTGATTGTGTATGTGTGTGTGTGTTTGTTTGAGAGGGGTAAGTATGTGTGTGTGTGTGTGTGTGTGTGTGTGTGTGTGTGTGTGTGTGTGTGTGTGTGAGAGAGCGTAAAGGCACGTGTGTACCTATGACCATGCATCAGCAGCCATTTGTGCATATGGCTCCCAGTGTGAATAATTTAAATGGAAGTCCTTTTGTGTGTGCGTGCGCGCGTGTGTGTAGACACATGTGAACAGGGCTGTGTGGATAGCATGTTCACACAGTAGAAATGTAGCAAGGTGATGATACCTTTGCCAGTGTTGACACTGCGATCCATCGCCGATGCCTGGACGCTGACTGTTTTCATTCCAGCCAGCAGTCGGCTTCTACTCGCAGGCTTTCCACCATCATAATATAATTGTTAAGGTTTAATGAGGTGGAAAAAAGAAAGGGAGAAAACGAGCAGCTAAGAGCAAGGGACAGCTTTAAAAGGGACTATTAACTGGAAGCAAAGTTTCTAAAGTGCCACAGTAAACATGACTGTCAAAACATGCCGAGGTGTGAGCCATACATGTAATTATGGCATGCATACAATTAAGGTAGACTAATTATGCATACGGGTAAATATTGCTCAGCGCGGCTGCCGACTATTCTATTTCAGTAAATGTGTTTTTAAAAGACGCATACACTCTCTGAAGACACAGGCATGTTGCAGAGTCTTGTTTTAGTTGCATGTGTTTGTATTATTGAAGCTTCGGTCTTACTGCAGAGAGCATGTCCTTCCTGTGACCTTTGTTTGAATGTCAACAGAACTGTTGCTGCATCCTGAATATCTGCCAAACAGAGCCAAAGATGTTTACCTTCGCAGATCGACCAAACTTGCTCACCCAAGTCCTCCTCTGACTGGACATTAAAGGACGCCTGTGTGTGGGTGCTAGATTGATGTGATTGGTGGGTAGTGGTTGCTTGCTCATCTGCACAACTATGATGACACATGGCGTTGTTTTTCATCGGAGGGCTTTTTATCTTTTTTTGTTTGTTGCTTGTTTGTTTTTCTTTTCTTTTTTCGAATGAACGTTAGACCGTGACTTTGAGGAAGAGTTACCGCCAGTGGGAAAGATAGCATTAATTAAGTCATGTCTGAAGAGAGTGGCTAAAAGAGGGAGAACCACACACACACATAGAGATTGATAATGACACGAGACAATCAGATAGGTGGGTTGGCACAGTAAGAAACCATACCAATATAGAGAGACAGAAAGAGAGGGGGGGGGGGGGGGGGGCGGGGTCTATGGAGGACTGCAACACTTCAAACTTTCCTCTTGCATCTCAGATCAAAATGACCACCTAACATGGGATTGAGGATTTTAATTAGAACTCTGGGCTATCTCATCTCATAGTGTGTGCGGAGCTGAAGAAGACTCATTTCCACCGCCTCCTCCCCCATCACCCCATCCATACTATAGCCGGGCCACATTGTCTGTTATTTAATAGGCTCTTTGTTATCTATCTAGTTGCTTTTGCCAGGTACTTAGAGCCCCTCCATTGGAATATTAGGTATTCTGATGAGGCAGGCAGCTGTGTGCTCCACACAGATGGTGTCTGCAATAATCAGCACACTCAAAAGAACAGCCCCTCATATCGCTCACCAACGTATCCCTTTTATGATTACCAAACACAGAGCCACAAATTGTTATGAACAAGATAGATATATTTACTGGCAGCATGAAGGGAGGGGGCAGAAAAGATTATTATTATTTTTAATCCCTTTTCAGGTTCATTCACATTTCATTGAGTGTGCTCGCTCTGAAATGAGTATGGTTTGGTTGTGAATAGAATTTAAATGAATTCAACCTGTCCAGGTTTATTTATGTGTTATTGTGTGAGATAACTGGGGGTAAGCTATACACCGTGTAGCGGTACGGAACACTTGATTTCTTTCTGCTGTCCTTTCCTTTGTCTGCTTGGCCAAGGACAGACCAGAAATAGGAGAGTAACAAACAACATCAGACAAAAGTGTTATGGCTTGACCATCTTATATTTCAAGTGCAATTTCACTTGGTGTCAGTGATATGCGCCTGTTGTCGTTGTTTTGCTCTGAGAAGGCTTATTTACATTTAATTACACTCCCAGCCCAACGAATATCTAGAGCCCCATAACAAAATGCAAAGGTAAATGTAATATTTCCGCTTGCACTTATTGCAATATTAGCCTTAGTTCATGTATTGCAGAAATCACATGCACACAACCAAAAATTTGTGCTGAGTTTGTACAAAACATGCTCAATTTGATTCATCATCTAATCAGGGCCACAGTGTGACTTGTCACACTGTGACAAGTCACACAAGGAAAGCACAGCTTCAACCTCTGTGCGACATTGTTCATTTCCTCATTTAACTTGGAAGTATGGGTATTCCGCTCTGTTTTAGTGTTATGTGCATTTCCCTATATGCAGAGGACAGGCCAGTGAGCAGGGGAGCGTTGCCAGGTGCATTCTGGGACCTTATCACTGAAGCAGCTCAGCCTGTAATTAGTGCCATAATCACCTCTGTAATTCAACCACTACTCACTATCTCACCCAGTGCTCTCTCTCTCTCTCTCTCTCTCTCTCTCTCTCTCTCTCTCTCTCTCTCTCTCTCTCTCTCTCTCTCTCTCTAGCTGTCTCTCTCCCTCTCTCTTTCTATCTCTCTCATTCTCTCTTTCTATCTCTGTATCTCCCTCTCTCCCTCTCAGGCTTTTATATTTCTCTCTGCACACACAGTTTCTCATTCACCTCAAACTATTCACTTCCTCTCTCCCCTGGCTCTGCTTCTCTCTCTCTCTCTCTCTCTCTTCACCTCTCTCTCTCTTCACCTTCCTCCCTCTCTTCCACTCTCTTCCACTCTCTCTAATTATATCTGTTTTATCCCTCACTCTCTCTCTCTTCCTCCCTCTCTCTCTATTTAAATGTCGGTATCTATCTTTTTCCCTCTCATGTTCTGTCTCTCTATCTCTTTCTTTGTATCCCTCTCTTTATTTCCCTCTCTCTCCCTCTCATGCTCTCTTTCTCCTCTCTCTCTCTGCCTCTCCTCTTTCCCATCCTTGTACTTCTGTCCTTCACTCTTGTGTTGAGCTCTAGCCAAATGAGGGACTTCTCCTCATTAGCAGCATGTGTGTGTGTGTGTGTGTGTGTGTGTGTGTGTGTGTGTGTGTGTGTGTGTGTGTGTGGGTGAGTGGGGGCCATTTTGGATGCAGGGAGGCTAGAGGGTGGGCTTAGAGTGGAACATCTTAGCACGGCTGGGCTGGGGTCAATGAGCTGGCTAAGGACCGATGCTTCAAGCTGCTTTCGAATACAAAGGAAGCTACTATGGAGGATGGCTGATGCACGTAGGTTGCAGCAGGGCTGGAGAATAGCTAATGACTTGACTTGAGTTCACACACACACACACACACACACACACATACTCACAGATGCACACACAGATGCACACAGAGGCACACAGGGAACACATACACATTATGAGGACATTAAATTGCTACTTTATTTGTAATATGTAAGAATTGTGTGTGTGTGTGTGTGTGTGTGTGTGTGTGTGTGTGTGCGTGCGTGCATGTGTATGTTTGTGTGTCGGCAGATGCCATCAATGCGTAAAAGAACATATTATATGCTTGTGTATTTTAACCAACAATGCTCCTCTAAAACACAACACAGGGAAACTTGGCAAGAACCCCCTTTTCTCGGGCTGATCGCTGATATCATTAGTCCTGACTATTGATACCCCAAAACACACACACTGCACCCCCTCCCTTCCCAGACTCCCTGTCCAGCCCTGCCCCCCCCCCCCCTTTCCCCACACACACCTCACACACCTCGCCCCTTGACTTCCAATTTCATCGCTAACCCAATTAGCATCTCGTCAATAATGCTCAGCATTTCATTTTGCCGCTCTAATTAACAAATTCAATTTGCCTGAAAACCGCTGTGAAAACAAATTAAAAGCGCAGCGAATGAAAACCCCAGCAGCTCCAGTGGATGTGGCTAAGGTGATTACAGATGCGTCAAGTGACTGCTTTCTTGTTTGTTTTCATCTCGGGAAAGGACAACGAGGCTCCCGGGAGTGGCAGAGGGGACAGGGGGCATCGATTGTGGCGGCAGACGGGGCAGGGCGGGACTTGGCACAGGGCAAGGCGGGGCTTGGCGCAGGGCAGGACTGCTGCATGGCTGTCTTGCCCGGGCCTCTCTGGTTGAGGGAGAAGCTGGGGGAGCAGGAAGGTCCGAGCCTGGAGGTGGTTGTCGGAAGGGGAATGGAGGGGGTGGGGGGTCACGGATGTGGTCGACATGCAGGTGCGACTGAGAGGCTCCAGCGGCAGTTTAGATTGAATCATTGAACACCTGACAGTAGTTCCTGGCTGGGGACTTTTTGATAGTTGGACAGAGTCTGGTTTGGTTCTCAAGCATCCTAACTGCTGACAGCACAGCAATACCACACATCAGGTCCTGATTCTAAATGCTGGCTGTGTCCGAGAGGGGCTCCGCTACAGGTGGGCTTCAACCGAGCTCTGAGTACCCACTACATCAGCTCAGTGCTTCGTCATTGTGTAGGATGAGGCCCTTAAAATGGCTATAAAATGTTGTGTTGTTCTCACTCTTTATCCTTTTACCTCTCTGTCCTTTATGTCCTTATTCCTTGTCTTTGTCTCTTTTGCTGTTTCGTCTGTCTGTTCTGTCCCTTTCTCTCTCTCTCTTTGTCTTCTTTTTTTTTTCGTCATTATGGAGCCATGTCTAGACCAGCCAGATTATCCCCTTGACATTGTACGCTTGTCATGTTAATGATGCATGCTCTGTCCTCCCTATTTGGTTCAAACACACACACACACACCGAAACACACACACTCACTCACTCACTCACTCACTCACTCACACACACACACACACACAAAAACACATACACAGGCACACGCACACAAGGCTGTACGTACACACTCTAACATGGCTAATGGAATTGGCCAAAAGCCAGGAACCTGTTATAGTCAATGCTACTTTGTTTGGTCTCAATGCAAAATTGATTCTGTAGGTTCCGACTTACAAGGCAAAGTATTGGCAGCAAGCTCTTAGCTCTCCAGCAAACACAGCAAGGGGTGTGGGGGGGGGGGGGGGGGGGGGGGGGGGGGGGGGGGGGTTGACACACACACACACATCCACACATACGCAGTCGGTTTTGTAGCTGTGGTGCTTAATAGTTGGGGATCAAAACTGTCTGAGACTTCTTGTATACCGAAACATAATTTTCGGAGGTGTTTATCATAAAATATATTTTAAAGCCTGTCTGAATAAATTTTATGAAATAACCATTAAAATGTCTATGCGCTCAAACTTTTCTCCCAAAATATAGCCCCTTCAGAGAGATGATAGGAACTTCGTGTTTTGTATAGGGAACTCATGCAGAATTATTATATTTATTGTCCAATCTAGCTTTGTTGTTGATGTGTTAATTTTAAATAACTGTTCATGTATAGTTTACTTCGTACCCTTTATCACTCGTGTGATTCCAAAGAGCTGTACCAGGCCTGCATTAATGGTTTGATTACAACCCTTAACTTCAAGTTAAAGTTAATTTAAGTTCCCAGGAAAACTATTTTGACTGCATGAAAAAGCATCACAATGTAAGGGATCACATTTTGAAGCCACGGTGAAGTAGAGGAGATAGTGGAGCTGTCATCCAGTCTGCTTTGCAGTTGAACATTAGCAACAAGGACATACTTAATTGCACTTAATCACTAAGTGTGCCATGTAGTTGAATGAATGCAAAGAAAAGACACACACACTTACATGCAAACTTACAAACACACACACACACACGCATACACACACTGTAATGAATGAGTGTGACAGGGCTTTTAAACTTTGGCAGGGATGGTTCATCCCTGTTCTGCTGAATATCATTAAACCCTAATTTTACACCTCATATCTATCTAGCTATCTCTCAATCTCTCTATCGATCAGTCAATCTATCGATCGATCTATCTCTCTCCCTCTCTCACTATCTCTCTCTATCTATCGATCTATCGACCTTTATCACTCTCTTTCTCTCTATCTATCTATCCATCTATGGATCTCTCTATTTTTCTCTCTCTCTTTCAATCTGTCTATCAATCTCTCTCTCTCTCTCTCTCTCTCTCTCTCTCTCTCTCTCTCTCACTCTATCTCTCTCAGCATCTCTCTCTATGTATGTATCTATCCATCCCTCTACACAATGCTGTCCAAATTTCTTGCTTAGTCATCATGAGAGTTTTTCTCCCATCTGGTCGAACATCTGGGAGGGGCGAGCGCTATCTTTGGAGTAGAAAAGGCCCGATCCTCGCCGATTGATTGTTTGAGTGTGCACCTGTGTGTGAACATGTGCGTGTCCAGGGTGAAATTAGCTCTGTGCAATTTATATCACCATGTGCCTTCATTTCAGTGTGTGTATATGTCTGGGGTTCTGGGCTGAGCTCTGTTTAGTCTGGGTACCGTTCATGTTAATGGAATCTGTTAATACATTTGTATGTACAAATGAATGTATGCAATGCTTGTGCACATGTCTCTCTCTCTCTCTCTCTCTCCCTCCCTCTGCTAATTACTGTCCTGTTTAATTAGTGGCCGCACAGTCACCCTCCTCGGCTTGTGCTTGAAACACTCTGCTCTATTCCCCCACCCAATTGAACTCAGCTAAATGGAAAGTTGCGGTGGGGAAACTGCTTTAGTCACAGCATTTTCTTGTTTATTTATTTTCTAACATTTCTTTGCGTCGCCTGGCTGCTTGAAGATAACGTGCATTTGAATTTTGTTTTTGTTTTGTTGAGTTTTTATTTTGTTCTTTTGGTGATGCAGAGTTTCAGGCAGGCAAAACAAAAGAAACCAATGAAAACGGTTTGGAAATCTGAAAGAGGAAGTTAGAAAGACGAGAGAGTAATGGCGGCGGTGAGACAAAGAGGGTGAGACAGCTCAGATGAGCAGTGAGACATGAGGGATAGAGACAGTGAGACAGCAGCGATGGGCTGTGAGGCAGCAGAAAGGAGCAGGCCAACATGGGAGAGCTACAACCCAGCAGCACCCTTTATAGGATCCATAAAGACGATAAACCAATAGGCGTGTACATGTCTCTTGACCTTCAGCTCCAATTAAGCGCCGAGGAGAAAAGATGGCTGAACTTTTCAACCTTACTCCTCGTCTATTGATGCCCAGATGGGGCTGCTCTTACCAGTAGGAGATCAGCAGGTCAATATTTAAGTTCCCATGTCGAGGGCTTGCGTTCAGTGGGGCAAACTTTACAAGTCCTCAGGCACCTTTGAGAGAAGAGGAAGCCATTTTAATTAGCAAAGGTTCAGACCTTTGTGCTGAATTCAGTACAAAAAAGGGATGCCGAAAAGGTTTGCCTGAATGTGTTGTTAGACTATCACTGATCTGCAAGAATAAAAATGAAAACGCATTCTGCTATACACACGCATGTGCACTGCATCTTATGGACGTCCTGCGTATACTACATTGATAAACGGCATTCTCGATGTCAGCACCGATGTTACTTAAAGCTGGCTGCGGCTGGGTTGACCCGGCTGAGGTCTGCTGAATGAGCAGTGGTTTAGTCACTGTTCACCAGTGAGGCTGCTGCCGTATCTGCCCTGCCATCAATGTGCTCGGGTCATTGATCCTCACCGGTGTCAAGATGTTGTCATTGATTCTGCCGCATGTCGCAGAGGCGTTCTGTAGCGAACCCAGCGGGCGGTCCGCTGTTAGCCACGCATGCCCACGCGCTGTCCCCCACACAGGCCTAAACACACACACACACACACACACACACACACACATACACACACACAGGCATACACACAGGCATACACACAGGCATACACACACAACCACACACACAAGCATGCACACACGCAGGCCCACGTATTGTCCCACACACAGACATACACACCCAAAGGCATACACACATACACACACACACACACACACACACACACACACACACAACCATACACACCGGCATATACTAACTCAAACATGCATGCCCACACTCCGTCCCACACACAGGCATGCACTCACACAACCACACACACAGGCACGTACACATTCAAACACATACACACTCACACACAAACAAACACACACAAATTCAGTATGTGTGTCTCTACGATTATGCATGCACACACAATCAAACAAACACACACAAGCACATAAAGGCACACACACTCACACACAAACACACACACAAACACACACACACACATATACACACACATGTCCGCGTACAAGAAGCATAATCCACTATTCACTTTTATCTCCATGACATCATTTTATTTTCTACCGAATACAAGACAGTAACACTGCTATTAAATAAGTAAGGCAAAAAGACATAAACATGCAGCTAGAGTTTTCTGTGTACCCCACATTAAATGGATGGCACCGGAGATAGATAAATCAAACGCACCCCAGACAATTCAATGCTGCATTCCCAGAGCAGTTTAAGGTAGTTAAGGGCAAGGAGTGGGTTTAGTTTAGTGCTCAGATCCGCGGCACAGTAGGCCTTAGTGCCTGGGAGGGAACACAGGGAAAGAGCTACATGACAGTAAAACTGTGACACCATTTGTCTTTTCCACACTAGTCCTCCGTGGCCCTTCTGGAGATAAATGATATTCAGAAAACTAAAGTTGGTGAATATACAATCCCCTCATAGAGGGTTGTCATGGAGCATTAATTATACAAAGTAGTACAAAAAAGTGTCCATACAAGTAGAATAGGCCTTGGTTAAACTGCATCAAGCTTCAACCGACAGACTGCTGATGCTAAAGAGAAAGGGGTGTTTGCAGCCAGCCTAGCTGCTCTCTTAATTGGCCTTTATAAATACTTAATGGAATCAAGATGGAATTCAATCACGGCTTTTAACTGTTGGAGGAATTAGTGATCCACCCGCGAGTCACGGAGCTAGTGATGTGCATGTGTGTCCGTGCACATGTTCACCTGTGTCTGTGTGCCTGGGGCTCCATTACTTGTGTATTTATGAGTATGCCAGGGATGTGTACACATGCACACTTGTGTGTGTGTGTGTGTGTGTGTGTGTGTGTGTTCAGGGTTGTCAGGGGTTACTCAGTGGAGCAGTAGATGGCAGCGGGCAGCTTCTTCCTCCTGCCCAGTAGGAGGGAGCCACCCCGCCTACACTACTATCACTCCCCCCCCCCCCCCCCCCCCCTCTCTCTCTCTCTCTCTCTCTCTGGGGAAATTAATCTTTCATTGGTTTTGTTGTATTTTTAACCGAGGCCTTCTGGTCACGCAACATGGCCCTGCTAGCCCACCTCTCGTCCTTCCACCACCTTCCCTCCACTCCCCCACTCCTCCTCTTCCTCCCTCTACCTCAACCTCCCCTCACCTCCCCTCCTCCTCCTCCCTCCACCTCCACCTCACCCTCCCCTCCCTCCCCTGCTCCTCCTCCTCCTCCTCCTCCTCCTCCTCCCTCCACCTCACCCTCCCCTCCCCTCAACTCCCCTCCTCCTCCCTCTAACTCACCCTCCCGTTACATCCCCTACCCTGCTCCTCCTCCTCCTCCTTCTCACCCTCCCCTTACCTCCCCTCCCCTCCCCTGTTCCTCCTCCCTCCACATCACCCTCCCCTTACCTCCCCTCCCTCCCCTGCTCCTCCTCGTCCTCCTTCTCCTCCTCCTCCCCACCCCTTCCCGCTGCGGAGCTTACCTGACACCCTGAGTCCCTTACCGTGAGCAGGTAGTCCATACGCTGTATAATCAGGTAAACTGCCAATCCTGGCACTGCAGCTTGCACTGGCAATCTCAAGTAGATACAGGGCTGGTATTTAATTAAATTTAGTTTTCCTCTTTAAATGAATTATGACGAGGATCATGTATCGATGGTTGAATGTGTTTGCAGTTACAGTTGCACTTTGTGCTATTATCGATCATGTTAAAAGAGGTGCGTAACCATGGACTGTACCTGAATACAAAAGGGTTCAATAAAGTAAACAGAAGACAATGTACCCCAAAAATGACAATCTTCTCCTACTTCTGCTACCCTTATTTGGAAGTGTTATTTTGGTCAGGTCACAACTCCTGACATTTGTTTTTTATTTCTTGCCATGCCACTGTGATGTAGTTGAATCCAGCGGACCAGGGGACCACACCTAAATGTTACCCATAAGTAGTCCATTAGCTCATCCTTACCTCAGCTACCCTCTGTGCTCCCAGGAGACCATGACGAAGAGGCAGAGAGACATATAAACCCACATACTGCTTTACAAGACTGCCCATGATCAGCACAAAGCATGTGTGTGTGTGGGTCTGGTTGTTTGTGTGTTTGTGTGTGTGTGCGTGCGTATGTGTGCACGTGTGTGTGTGTGTGCACATGTATGTGTGTATGTGTGTGTGTGTGTGTTTGTGTGCGTGTGTGTTTGTGTGTGTGTGTGTGCTTGTGTGGTTTAGTTTGGCAGAAACGTTGTGCATGTGTGTGATCTTTTTTATTTTATTTTTATTTTTTATAATTGTTTTTAAGTAATGTGGGGGAGGGGTCTCAGGCGTGTGTTTGTGTGTGTGTGCATGTGCATGTGTGTGTGTGTGTGTGCATGTGTCTGTGTGTATCTGTGTGTCTGTGTGCACGTCTGTGTGTTATTGTGTGTGCATGTGTGTGTTTGTATGTGTGCTTGTGTGTGTGTGCTGGTGTGCATGCGTCTGGAAGTAAAGTGGTGAGTCATAGCATTCAGACGAGGAGTGGGTGGGGTCTTCCTACCAGATAAGACACCAGAGATGTTAAAGGAGCTGATCTAGGAATATGAGTCAGATAGTTGTGTATCTCACCCATCCCTTTACACACTGCCCACATGAACCCTTGGATACGAGACAGCCCGATGATTCATACCCATGAGTGTGTGAGAGAGGCAATGACACTGCATTGTGTGTGTGTGTGTGTGTGTGTGTGTGTGTGTGTGCTTGTGTGTGTGTGTTTGTGTGTGTGTGTGAGTGTGTGTGTGTGTGTGTGAGTGTGTGTGTGTGTGTGTGTGTGTGTGTGTGTGTGTGTGTGTGATTGTGTGCGTGTGTGTCTGCATTCAAACTACAAAAAAATATTTATGTGTATTAATTGGGGTACACCCTCATATCATTTATTTATTTTGTTCAAGCGAACACTATGCGGCCCATTCTTCGACTCAAGGGGTCGTATAATCTGACATTTTGATCTGAATAAAAAAGGTTTATAAGGTCTTTAAAAAGGTTTCTACTTTTTTTTTCCGGTCAGTACCTTTCTGCATTCTAATATTGTTTGGAATAAGGAATGAATACAAAGAAGAAAATACTATTAAAAAAAAGTCAAAGTTAAAAGTAATTTCTCTCTGGAGCAACTGGTCATCCCAATTGGAATGGTATACTCTTATGGAGATTTAATTTACCAAATGACAAAAGTTGTCGTCCATGTTTGGTCAGTATCTGCTTCTGCTGCCGCTTCCAATCAGGAACAAGAGAACAATAGCGTTGAACGGTAGCGGCTCCTTCCCTCAATACTCTTTCCACCAATCGCTGCACAATATCATATATTATATATAAACAAATAAATAGATAAACAGATAAATAAATTTATATAAGGCAAGCGGGACCGATTAGCGTCGTAGGGCTGCTATCTAATCCATGACCAAATTGACCTCGAAATAGAACTCCGTAAACTATGTAATTCCATGCATTTGCAGCACGTGAGTTAGATTTTCTTTTAGTAATACTAGAAGTTGAGCTCCAAGTTCTGCCTCCACGTCGCTGTTTAAAAATGAAAGCGGTCTGAGAAGTTTGATGGCGTCTGTGGCGATGTCATTTAGTCATATTGACTTTAAATTAATTTGAAATGAGCTCCGAAATGATGGCTGGGTTTTCTACCGATACCCCCCTTCTCTCCTCCCTCCCTCCCTCTCCTCCTTGCCACCATACACTCCGTCACTTCTCCTCTCCCTCCCCCCCCCCCCCCCCCCTCAAGATAACAATCAGCAAATATTAAAGTAAATTCGAGAGGAAATGTTGGCAAATGGGTTCAGGGAGATTGAGCATGAATATTTAATTTTATCATAAAGTAGGTTTTAGTATAGTGCATTAATATTTGTACCATCCGCATTGCCCCCCCCCCCCCCCCCCCCCCCCCCCAGATTAAGATGGCTGAGGCAGTGTGCTATCTGCTGATTGGCTTTGTTAATGATAGTCCCAATGCTGATTAGTCTATTATAATACAAGGGTATGTGTGTGTGTGGGTGTGTGTACTCACCTGTGTGCTTGTGTGTGTGTGTGTGTGTGTGTGTGTGTGTGTGTGTGTGTGTGTGTGTGTGTGTGTGTGTGTGTGTGTGTGTGTGTGCATGTATTTCTGTAAATGGGAGTTTGTACGTTTGCATGTCTGTGTGTGTGTGTGTGTGTGTGTGTGTGTGTGTGTGTGTGTGTGTGTGTGTGTGTGTGTGTGTGTGTGTGTGTGTGTGTGTGTGCATGTGTATGCATGTGTGAGTGGGTGCTAGTACATTTGCGTGTATATGTGTGTGCGCCTGACGATTGAAAAATGTGTGTGTGGTGACATTCAAGAGAGATTAATAAAGAACAAGAAAATCTTAGAGAGAGGCTTTTCAGGACTTTATGAACAATTTGTCTTGTAGTCATTATATTGATTTAACATTAACTTGGGCCTTCACAAAATAGTTTTTGCTGCTCACAAACTATTGCTCGCATGCTATGCTGTTCACAAACTATGCTGACCCACTGCACTACACAAACTTTCCTCAAGACCTGCAACCATAACACAACAAATCAAAGTTGCCTTGTCTGATTATACTACTAACACATTTCTTTCACTGCGGTGTACTTATAGTAACATGTACGACCTTCTATCTTCAAGTTACTATCCTATCTGGTTTTATATGGCTCCCGGGCTCCAGCTGACTATTTTGGACACAGAAAGACATGCATGCTTATGAATGGATCTGCTTTTGGCTCATCCCTGAAACTTCTCACCCCTCAAGTCATAGTAAACAAATAATACAATAAAAATCTCAGTTTTATGTAACTCTCAAAAACTAGTAACTAACAAAAAATCCTCTGAAATTGTGCTTTGCCTTTGTGCCAGTATTTTATTTTCCACATTAGCAGAGCTCTATTTTTTGTCACGCATGTGAGCAAAGTGGGCTTAGTGCAGAGCCCACCTATCACTTAGCGTCTATTCTAGCCTGGGGCTGGTGTTCCACGAGGAAGCTCTAATGCCAACAAGAACAACTCCAGCACAACACTTCAGTTCAATAGTACAACATGTACAACTCATGGCTTGTGGATCATAGTGAATAGCTCCAGGTGAAGCAGCTTAAGGGCCCAGAGCACCCTACCTTTCGTCAGTGCATGCAATCCCTTACTCTCCTCTAATAACATACAGCTCTCTACCTACCTTACTTCAATATACAAAATGCAAAATGCAATGGGGATGATGATATAGTTGAGGGCAATATATAAATTCATAATCCACAACGTGGACGTATAAGTAGGCTACATATACATGTGTGTGATTCATCTTGTTCCAACACTTGAGACAACAACTATTTTACTCAAACAAAAAGTTTTCTTGCCGTGTTCATGACGGAATACAGATGTCAACGTAATCCTGCCAAACTTTTGGGTGCCCATCGATGCATTTAGTACAAATTTAATTAGGATGGTTGGCATTTGAAACGTTTAAATTGACAACTATGCACTTTGATCATAATAACAAAGAATACATGAAAAAAAAAAACACACAGAGATGTTATGATTAAACAGTGAATCACAGGAGTATAGAAGATTTAGTAGTAACACTGGCTTGGATCGAGGCTATTATGATTTGTTATTTATTTTATAAATATCATTCATGTTGTATTATATATTACTATATTATGT
The DNA here is from genome assembly GCA_026745465.1 of Lota lota. Taxonomy (NCBI): domain Eukaryota; kingdom Metazoa; phylum Chordata; class Actinopteri; order Gadiformes; family Lotidae; genus Lota; species Lota lota. Next base: position 353,842 of record JACYXH010000685.1, on the reverse strand, counting down.
GATATGTATACATTGTATTATTCATACATTAGTATTATTATTACTACTATTAGTAGTGTTACTATTGTTATTAGTATGTTATTATTATTATTATTATTTATATATTATCGTATGTTCGGATTGCATAGAATGGTCATTTTGAACGTGGTCATATGCGTGACTGCAGGCCCTGCTTTTGGCCTGCTCACCACCTCATGACCCTTCCACATGCCGTCTCATCCAGACTCATTAGTGGTGGAAGTGGGATGTGTTATGAAAGGCCAAAACAAGAGGTCTATGATAGCCATTATTGTATTCTTATTTTATATTATGTAGACTAGTTATTATTTTAAGCACATGTTTCTATCAATAAAACGCACTATAAATCAACATCATAAGGACAACTGTTTTGTCGAATGATGCACAAAACCACAATTCAGTGATGGAAGCTTCAACAATAGGAGCAGTGCACATGAAATGAGTACGGCCTCACCCAGAGCATGCTGCATGGTGAGAGAGAGCGAGGGAGAGAGAGAGAGAGAGAGAGAGAGAGAGAGAGAGAGAGAGAGAGAGAGGGTGTGATCCCATGGCTCTTGGCTGCATTTGATAAAGATTAATACAATCCCATTTTCTGCACCGGATTGCTTCTGCTAATGTGATTCTTTCTCTCTGCCGGCGCCTCTTACCACCTCTCTCTCTCTCTTTCTCTTTATTTCTCTCTCTTTCTTTTTCTCTCTGTATCTCTGTCTCTCTCTCTCTCTCTCTCTCTCTCTCTCTCTCTCTCTCTCTGGGAGCACAAAGCACCTTATCCGTGTTAAGAGTAACAAAGGCAGGCGAAGTAGAGAGCAGTGGTAGTGTGTTGTAATTCTCTTGTTCGGCCCCTGAATCATTATCTCTGTGAAATAAGCAGTGACAAGCAGCTCACTCATCTGCTGGCGACAGTCTGTGTGTGTTTGTATTATCTCTGAATGTGTTTGTGTGTGCTTGTGTGTTATTCACTTAACCTGTGGCCTGTGCAAATAGGAAACCATTAAAACAACTTCTGACGGTCTTTGTTCTCATTAGGGAATTTATATAAAGAAGCTTTATCATATATTTGTTTTAATGTAGGTAGAGGTGTAAACTAAAACAAGAGTTTGACCTTTTTCTCCTGCACCAATTTTCAATGGCTTTTAAAAAAATGTGAACCGTGTGCTGTGAACCACGGGAGCCAGTAGAGGGTGCTGATGGCAGAGGTGCTATTCAAACCAGATGTTATTAAAATCCAGTCCAGCCAATACACATAATGCAGCGTGTCGCCATAAGGTTCAGCTATAAAGATACGCCGCAGTATAAGGCACAAGACATTGTGAAGCGAGTCAGTGCAGCATGCAGGAACTTCCAGGGCTTTTGTTTAGTTTAGTGTTTTACTCTGCAGAGAGTTGTCATACATCTTCATCTGGGGTGGTTTACTGTGTGCCAGTGGTCGAGCCGGGCTCTATCCCCTGTGAGGCAGCGCTAGGATCATCTAGTCGAGTAAATGTCCCTCTGTTGTTATTGATTCCTGCTGAGGCTCCATATCTGGCAGAATGTGAAAAGTCACTGCGGTCGCCCCAGGTGAGAGGCATTACACGTGTGTGTGTGTGTGTGTGTGTGTGTGTGAGTGAGTGTGCATGATGTGTGTGTGTGTGTGTGTGTGTGCGTGTGTAAGCAGGGCATGGAAGTGTATACTCCCAGGGTCTCATGTTGTCACATTAACCTCTACTGCTTCAACCTTTACCTTTCACATGAACCTCCATCAAAGCGCCGCCCTCGCCCTTGTAGACACCACCATGTACACAAAGCCTTGCAACCCTTTCCCGTAGAGATGCTTATGGGAAGCAGAAACGTCATGTAAATCATACTCGCCTAGCTTTATCATAAGGTTGGAATTAGATGTTACTGTATATATATATATATATATATCAATGTCATCTTCCCACTACCGTCACTGTATACACATTGGCTGAGGATGATGCTCATAAATTATATCAACCAACTATGTGTTCCCATACACTCCCGGTTCATGTTCCAGCTTTTAATCACTAAACTAGAAATTCAAAGCGATATCATCTCAACGTAGCTCTTATTTTGACTAATTAGTCATGGAGGTATCAGCCTGCTGCTTGAAAATATCAAGCCCTGCAATAGTGGTCAAGGTTGTCGATGTGGAAGTGAGCTGTGTATAAGTTATGGGTCCCTCCCACTTGAGGTACTTTTGACCTGGTGGCTTCAACGAGGGTCCCTACTGCTGAAGTGCTCTTGAACAGGACACCCAAACCACTCAGTACCTGCTGTATCCTCTCAAGTCTTCCTGAATGAGTGTCCGTAAACGGTGGTAGATGAAACGTGAGTTGGTTTCTCACTCAGGACGTCCTCTATGGAGGACCTCTATGGAGATTATCTGGGCTGCTCAGTCACACCTGGAAGATAGAGAGGCTTCTTCCAGGATGCTTGAATACTAATGATGAATATATGCAACACAGCTACTACCAACGCTAGCTGCACATTGACCTAGCCTCGCTCTTTCTATCTCACACACCTTGTTACACATCACACCACACATGACATGCGCTCGCAGACACACACACACACACACACACACTTTCTCACCTCTCACACATACATCACACACTCATGCACATGTGTGCCCTCACACACACACTCACACACACACTTAAAGACACCTACAAATCCCTGTGTGTGTGTGTGTGTGTGTGTATGTGTGTGTGTGTGTGTGTGTGTTTGTGTGTTTGTCAGATACGTAAAGATCTCCAGTCCTAAGTGTCTACAAACTCAGGGTTGTCGTGACGTTGATTACTACAGTACTTAACAGTTTGGTGTGTTGGGTGTGTGTGTGCGTGTGTGTGTGTTGTGTTTGGATGTGTAGCCAGCAGGTTAAAGAGAAGGGTGAGCCAGAGAGGGTAGCTCTGCTGCTGGGGACATCAAGTGTAAAATTGGGCACTCTTCCAAACACACCTCATCAAAGGAGTGCATATAGCCACACACACACACACACACACACACACACACACACACACACACAGGAACATACAACACTTTGTTTCTCAGACAGAAGTGCTGAGAATGATAACGATTTTGGTCTTCTGCAACTGAATCACATGCTGACATTATGTGGTAGTAGAAGAGGGTTCATTTAAGGGACCCTAATTACCTAAATATCTCGCTATGCTGGATAACTTGATGGCTAATGTATATAGAAATGCACATTTTCAAATGCAGTTGGAAATAGCACCCAGCTTGTCTAAACTCCTGCTTTCTTTGCCTTGTTTATTTCTCCTCCTTTCAGCAACAACGGAGGCTGGATCTGCTGACCATCACAAACCCTGGTAAGTCCCGCTGAGATTGTCTCCTCCGTCCTTCATGCCATCCAGCTGCTTAACGTCCACCCATTAGGACTCCCATCAAATGTCCATTACGTTTTATTGGTGTACAGTATATACGGCGCACATATCGTCCAAGATAGAGCCGCAGGGAAGCCGTGCCCGCCCACTGATAAATGATTGGTATAAGAGAAGAGATTAGGTTGAAGTGCGAGAACGCAGCATTCGAAAACAACACATCCATACAACCCATACAAGAGGGCAGTAAGATGATTGGTCTCTGAGTGGGTGGGACAACACTGATTGGTCGAGATCAAGTGTGGTAGATCTGAAGCCGTTAGATCGAATGGTAAGTGTTGTGACGCACAAGGCCGTGGACTGATGTGTGTTTCACCTTTCTGCAATGAAGTGACACACTCTAGCACCAGTTTAAAGACGTACTTATCAAAGGTTTATTTTTGTCGGTGGTGAAAGAAATACCCCATAATACACATTTTGCCGATATCGATTTGAAGGCTAAATAAATGTTATATATATAAATGTTTGGTGGGACCAGTAGACCATCTTAATGGCACCCCTGTCCAGCAATATAACAACTGCCACAATGCTAATTAAAAAAGAAAATAGATTTTTAAATCTTTTCACACTTTAGCCATAAGACACTTTGCAACCAAATAATGAGAGTGTTTGTCACCAAGTCTTTTTTGCTTCACCCATTCAAGTCAAAATACGCTGTTTGTCTCACCCGCCCTTGTAACAAAGTTAACATGGTTAAGCCTGAAGGTGAGAGTGTTTGTTATATATTCTTGTTTTCCTCACCCATTCAAGTCCAAATACGCTGTTTGTCTCATTCTCACCTTCAGGCTTTACCATGTTAACTTTGTTACACGGGCATCCGCCATGTAGATGGAGCCATCAAAACTGGCAAATGTGTTTGTTTTGATGTGATAGAGTTTCATTAAGTCTAGCGTCTGTCTATTAACTTTCATAATATACCCTTATTACAAGCCAGCTTGTGCTTCAACGATGATTAGCATTGCGCGTGTGTGGATGTTTGTGTGTGTGTTTGTGAGCATGTGTGTATATGATGTAAGCCTGTGTGCATGTGCACATCCCATGCACATGTGTACCTGCGACCATGTATCGGCAGCCATTTGCGCATATGGCTCTCCCAGTGTGAGTGGATTCAGTGAAAAGCCTTCCAGTCGTCTGGCTGTGAGGGGCTGAAGGGCTGATGTGTGGGGCTGCATAATGGCTGTATGGTGGTGTGTGTGGTGGTTGTGGTTGTGTGGTGGTTGAGTGTGTGGTGGTGGTGGTTGTGTGGTTAGGGTTAGTGTTAGGTGGTTGTGTGGTGGTGTATGTGTGGTGGTGTTGTGTGTGGTGGTTGTGTGTGTGATGGTAGTGTGTGTGGTGGATGTGTGTGTTGTGGTTGTGTGGTGGTGGCAGCCAGCCGTGGATGCAGAGCGGGGGGAGCGGAGCGAGAGGCAGGCAGAGCAGAGACAGATGGGGACGGTGCGGTAAGGGGGGGGGGGGGGGGGGGGGTGGTGCAGAGGCCCATATGCCTAAAGTATCTGGATGCTCTAATATGCTTTGATTAGAATAATGTTTATGTGCGGCACACGGAGACCGGGCTAATTTAGCAGCTTTACATGGCATCTGTCCCCCCCCCCACATCCTACTCCCTCCCTGCCCATCCCCTCCCTCCATCAACCCTCTCCCTCCCATTCCTCCAAAACCTGGAGCCCGGGCGAGACCGGGTCTGACCTTCAAACATCTTACAGGAGGCAATCAGCAAGCGAGAAGGAGGTAGCACGAGTGAAGAAGATAGTAAGGGAGAGAGAGAGAGAGAGAGAGAGAGAGAGAGAGAGAGAGAGAGAGAGAGAGAGAGAGAGAGAGAGAAGCCTCCATATTCTCAGAAAAGCAGATCAAGGGGACAGGTGAACAGAAGGGGGGAAGACATTGTGCTGCCTGTGTGTTTCTGTGTGTGTGTGTGTGTGTGTGTGTGTGTGTGTGTGTGTGTGTGTGTGTGTGTGTGTGTGTGTGTGTGTGTGTGTGTGATTGTGTATGTGTTTGTGTGGGTGTGTAACAACTGCACATTGAGCTCAGAAAGCCAGCTGCTGCCTGTGTGTGTGTGTGTGTGTGCGCGTGTGTGTGTGTGTGTGTGTGTGTGTGTGCATGTGTGTGACAGCCATACCTTCAGTAGACCACTTCTCTGACACATCAAGGTTAGGGGACAATACACACATCCAGAAATAAGACATGACGCTCAATGTAAATGAATTCAATCATGAAACAATGGCACAATTCGTTATCATACCCTCAATCAACTCAAATCCAAGACCACTTTGACTTTGTCTTTGTTTTCCTTTTGACAGGTAGAAACCCATGTCCTCACCGGTCTAAATAGATAACGCTTTATATGTATACAGAAGAGATTGAGCTGTCCCTGGGTGCCATCTAAAGCTCATATTGAAAGCACATATTGAATACTCTTTATTGAAAGCGTGTCTGCCTTTGACCAGTGCGGAGATCTGTGTGCGCAGTGTAAATCATCATGGCCCATTATTCAACCGGTTGTTAGGTGTGGCCTCCGCACCAGCTCTATTATATTCTAAACTCTCCGGACATATTTTACCCTGCCAGGCTACTTATTACTATTCACAGCAGATTGCACATGCGCAAATATGCAGACTCTCTCTCTCTCTCTCTCTCTCACACACACACACACACACACACACACACACACACACACACACACACACACACACACACACACACACATACACACACATCCACACACACACACAGAGACACACACACAAATTCACACATAGTGACAGAACACACTGAAGGTTATAATGACTGCCTGTAGGGGGAGAAGACGAGGCTTTTAGATGAGAAAGGGAGATAGGGAACCACAGGAAGACCCTCTGTCCCTCTCTGTCCACCTGCAGATTAAAAGGAGTTTCCCGCTCAATTATTTCCCTACCTCCTCAGACTCGTTTATTCTGTCTTTGTCTTTCTCCTCTTCTAGACAACACCGCCTCCTTTTTTATTTTGGCCATCTAGGATCATCGATGCTTTCTACCCATTTTTTCTTCCACAGTTTTTCAGTTTTATTAGGTATTGTTTACTTTTCCTCCATCCAATCTGCTCCTTTGCCCTGTGTGTGTATGTGTGTGTGTGTGTGTGTGTGTGTGTGTGTGTGTGTGTGTGTGTTAGTGTGTCTCTGTGCCTGTATGTTTGTGTGTGTTTCTAACATTGTTTAGGCAAACAATCCCCTTTGTGAACTGTGTTTCAAACAAGTTTGAATGATTCCACTACAAAAACCCTTGAATTGATCATGTATTATTTTGTCATTGATGCTTTTATCCAAAGTGACACAGTGAATCTTTGGACATGCATTCATGAATGAGCAGATAACGGTTTTAGATGCCGACAGGTAGACTGTGGGCATATGGGGTTTGAACCCAGTACCTTTCAGCTGGGAATCAAACACCCTTACCAATACACCATCCACCACAACCACTAGGACACAAACATATAACACCTACACCCAAATGCATCCACTCCCTCTTGTCCTCTCCAACCTCTCTGTTTGCAATCCATCCCTCCCTCTCTTTCTGATTCAAAGAGAGAGAGAGAGGGAGAGAGAGAGATAGATAGAGTGAGAGAGAGAGAGAGAGAGAGAGAGAGAGAGAAGCCACTCTCAATAAATGCACATAAACAAACACACATACGCACACACCCACATGCACACACATTTCGGGCCCTCTTTAATTGGACACTTGAGCGACGCGCAGTTGAATCTGGCTGCTGTTGAACACAGGCTGACATTTCAGGCTGCTGACCTTTTCAGCCCTGCCACAACTAAATAATGATTAGCCCTGGCCACTGTTCCCCCACAAAGCAGCCAGGTACAGAAAACTTCATACACACACACACACAAACACACACACACATAAACACACACAGACGCACACAAACAAGCACACACACTCACAAACACGCACCCACACGCATGCACACACACACATACACACACATGGTTAAACACACACAGAGGCACATACACACACGCGCACACATGCCCACACACACACACAGGTACACACGCACACAGTGGCACATACACACAAACACACACACACACGTTGACAGACAAACATCTGAATTGAAGGCTTTGTCTTTTCACATTACAGCATTGATTGGAGAGGCTATCGTCTCTATGGGCTTATTGATTGGATTGTTCTTTCCATATCTTCAGACAGCACTCCGTAAATGTGTTGTTCTGAATTAACTCTTTGGTCCCCCCCCTTCCCCCAACACACACACACCCACACACAAACACACACACACTCACACATATACCTATCGTGCTCTCACATTTACAGTGGCAAAAAGGTCAATTATATTCATGAGATCGAGGAGAGATTTGGAGAGGGGGGTTTCCTCTGTGTGTGTGTGAGTGTGTGTGTGTGTGTGTGTGTGTGTGTGTGTGTGTAAGTGTGTGTGTGTGTGTGTGTGTATGTGCACGTGTATACATTTAGTCTGTGTGTCTTTGTCTTTCCTGTGCACATACTTCTTTGACCAGTTAACACCCGTGTGAGTGTCTAAAGCGATGAAACAGCAAGGGGATAATAGACAAACCTTCAGATCTTCTCTCTTGCTCTCTCTCTCTCTCTCTCTCTCTCTCTCTCTCTCTCTCTCTCTCTCTCTCTCTCTCTCTCTCTCTCTCTCTGGTGCTTTTCACGTTGTGTCTGTCTCTCTGTCGCTCTGTCTCGTTCCTCTCTCTGTCCCCACCACACTGCTCCATAAGTCAGAACAAAATAGAAATGTTCATCATCAGACCCTCCTTATACAATTGCAGATAGCCCAGTGTCTGTCTATTGCAGTATGCAAGGATCGGAGTTTGCAGTACTGTACTACTGAAAACTACATGTACAGTTTATGTATGACATTATGTATGACTTCAGTTAACTTCAAATCTAGGAAGAGACCATAATAGCAAGAATACAGTGTTGTATTGCACCTATTTATTAAATATAAAACATTTAGTAAATTTATTAAAATTAAAACATTTAATAAATTGTGTGTATGTAATGTTATCTGACATAAATACATGTACTTTGTAAATGTCATACATCTTTGTACTTTTCGTGTACTTCTAAAACACGTAATTTTGCAGACAAACAGCAGTTGTTTTTTCACTCATCTAAATATTCATATTATTCCGGTTTTATTGTTAATGCACCCAATCTTTTAGCACGTCAAGGCCAATCCCCGTCAAAGCTTTCTCTAATTACTTTTATTTTTTTCTGACTCAACCCTGAGTTTTTGAACTTCACACCATTACCACACTGCTCATTGGCAATTTGTGAATGTTATAAAAAAAATCAAACATTAAATAGCTTTTACTCTCGCTCAGTTTTTGAAAAAATGAAAACCATCCAGTCTGTCGGTCGGAATAACTTCGAATGTTTGTTTCTTTGTAAACTCTCTATGGGAACTGCATGCTTTTCTTTGCCAGTGTCGGAAGTTAGTAGCTATGGTAACCTGAACTGGACTACCGTTGGCTAACTGACAAACACACTTTTTAATCCCTACACTCCAGTACAATACATCCACTAGATCAAGACATATGTCACCGACTATGTGGCTCTGCATCCAGGCCTGCACTGGACTACTTTATTCTCACTGGCAGAAATGTTGTTGACTATTGGGGACCTGCTGGCAGTAACGCCTGCTGCTTCTTTCATGGCAGCCACTTGTGTGCTAGCACCATTACTGGTTGTTCTCAGGGTTTTTGGGCTACTCACTCCACTACTCCACTACTACCTCTGCATGCTAATCGCAGATGCATGGACTTGACCCCGTGACCCTAATAGCTTTTCATTGTGGCCCTTTTGTGCTGGTCTGATTAATCTGAACTTATTATTCATGAGTACTTTATTTTAATGTTGGCTCTTTGCCTCGTTTTGACTTATTTCAACTCGTTAATAATTGTTTTGCTTTATTATGTTTGCCCAACCGGCACTTATTACACTTCTAGGCTCTTCATCCGTCGCTTCGAGGTTTTCTTTCACTTTATTTTCCTACTTGAGGACTTAAGAGTGTAGGGTTGGGGAGGTCTTAGAATTCAACAATCAAATCAAGCCATTTGAATAATTGATTACAAATAGACCTGACTTGAAGGCATCCTCTGCCAGGCCGGGCTGCAGGCCTGACAGGGGGGGGATGTGAAGGTATGTCACGCAGCGTTGCATGTTGGTCTTACCGCACAGTGTTTTTTCCACGTAGGAAAGGCGGAAAACGTATTCCATTGTCCAGTTTTCTCCCCGAACGATGGTGTTAGCTACTATGACAGTTCTTGATGCAGCAGCACTGACCTACCATGACAACGTTTTCCAGAATCATGGCAGAAAATCTAAACGCAGCCTCCAACTAACATGGCACATTCAACAAGCTGTGACGTCAACTTCACATTCCCCTTTGGGACCAATTCAGAAACATTCCTGCAGAACCAACTGAACTGACCTTACTGGCTGATCTAAAATCGTGCTTATGGCCTAACTGGTTGAAATGGCATAACGTGCTCAAACAACAATGATATGATATCTGCGACACAGTCATCATTTTCCCTGCAACTGGCATATTCAAAAGCAAAGACAAAGCATTGAAGGTAAAAATTTATTTATCAAATACTACCACAAATGTGTGCAAACACAAGCAGCTGTTAAAGAAAGATGACAACAATGCATCCTTTCAGCGATCCTAATTATATCTCCTCTCATCACGCATTTGCATGTTTTATCTGACCTCATGGTTTTGAAACTCTGCCTCTCATCTTAATGGGTAGGAGGAAGGAAAACAAAACTCAAAGCAGACAAAGAAAGGACTGGAAAGGATGGAGGGGAGGAAGGAAGGGAGAGGGAGAGAGGGGGTGGGGTGTGCTAGCCGCCTGGTATTGACTATTTTCCAGTTGATTTTCTTGAAAGCTCCTCAGCAGCGTAGCTAAATGAGCATCAGCATGCTAATGAATGGAGAATGAGGGTGATAATTCACCAGTCACACAACAGACAGACGGCAGAGAAATAGAGAGACAAATGGACAAAGTACAGTCAGGAGAAATATTGTGAAATATCTTTCACCGAATTAGTATTCAAAATTCGAATCATTATCAAATTGATTGTATAACCCCATTTAACCCTATTTAAGGATGGCTTTGTTTTGTAGTTGTTATTTTTTCCTTATTCAGTCTGCGTTACTCAACGAAGTGGATATTACCCATTTCACCATTGTTTCATGCACAACTGTGCACATAGTTGACCACGTCAATAAATACGCAGTGTGTGACAACATCATATCATCATACCTTTTTCTTTTGGTCATTTCTTAAGATGAAAATATGTGTTGGTGGCAGTCAGTCAGCAGGCAATAAACAAGCAGTGAACAGGCTGTGAGCCCTGAGATTATTTCTTCATCACCAGCCGAGGCACCAGTGTTGCTGAGTGCCGCGGTGGAGCAAATCCTCCCAGAGAGTGCTGATTGGATTCTTGTTCCGGGCAGCCTGTTGTGTCGGACAGCATAGGCACTGGATAATGGAGCTTGATGCTGCTCTGTCTCTGTGTCACGGCTGGGGGAAAGAGCTGTTCTAACGCGTGAGGAGAGAAATGCTGGTGGTGGGGGTGGGTGGGTATGTATGCGTATGTGTGTGTGTGTGTGTGTGTGTGTGTGTGTGCGTGCGTGTGCGTCTGTGTGTGTGTGTGTGTGTGTGTGTGTGTGTGTTTGTGTTTGTGTGAGAAAGAGTTTGTGTGAGTGTGTAAGGGATAAAGAGAGTTTCTTGTGTATGGGAGTGTGTGTGCAGTGGGAGTGATAGAGAATTTGCCTGTGAGCATGTCTAAGAGAGAGTGCAAGTGAGTGTGTGAACGATAGTTTGTGTGTATGTGTGTGTGTGAGCGTGTGAGCGTGTGTGTTTGTGTTTGTGTGAGAGAGAAAGAGTTTGTGTGAGTGTGAAAGTGATAAAGAGAGTTTCTTGTGTATGGGAGTGTGTGTGCAGTGGGAGTGATAGAGAGTTTGCGTGTGAGCATGTCTAAGAGAGAGCGCAAGTGAGTGTGTGAATGATTAGTTTGTGTGTATGTGTGTGTGAGTGAGTCTAATAGAGAGAGAGAGAGAGAGAGACAGACAGACAGACAGACAGACAGACAGACAGACAGACAGACAGACAGACAGACAGACAGCAAGAGGCTCTTCTTGCAAATATTTCTCTATTATCTAGATCATCCATGACCTGAATAAAGTTGTCTATACAGGACATGTATATTTTTTAAAGAATGAGTGAGTTCTGTTTGAGTGAATGTTTTACTAATGGCCAAAGCCCCAATAACTTCCACTGCTGTCTAAACAACACATTAAAACAAGTCACAGATCTTCTCTAGTCTGGTCCTGATCTGGTCAGCACAAGCCGACAGCAATTAATTTGGGCATCACATTTTGGTAAAACATCTGTGTTATGCAAAAGCGATGCAGATTGTCTGGCGAGGGAGGTACTGTGCATGTGTCATTGTTTTGTTTTCTTTCTTTGTCTAGCTGTCACATAAATATAAACTTTAGGGGGAAATTATGAAGGCCACATTAATCATGTGGATGCGTTCTGGTGAGTAAATCCAAAGGATGAGTCTGTGCTCTTTTGACAACCATGGAAGTTCACCTGAGGTAATCGATTGGATATGTGTGTCTTGCTTGTGAATTGTTTCTTTGAGGATGTTGAATTATGAGCGTGGCGTTTAAGCATGCGATCTGTCAAATTAAGCAAACTGAGGTAGTTCCATCCTGCTGCTGACTTTCAGTCTGGCTCTGAGATTTATGTGTTTATGTTTGTTTGTACTCCTACCTGCTTCCTTAGTGGACAATACAGTTATGGTTAGTCTGAGCTATTTCTCTATGGCCCATTAATAACCAAAGTATGCTGTGTGTGTGTCTGCGTGTGTGTGTGTGTGTGTGTGTGTGTCTGTGTGTCTGTGTGTGTGTGTGTGTGTGTGTCCCTGTTGCGATAGCACCTGGTAGATCAGCAGATCACGTGCTCTGCTTTCTGCAGCTGAGAAGTTAACCAGCCTTTTGAGTAATGCATGAACGGATCGTTTTTTCGGCTATCTCAGTGATGCATCTCACCAAAACCGAGCCGTCTGATTGTCCCAAGTTCATCTTTAAATGGGGTCTCCCTGTATTGTACATTCTACATACATTACACTTCACACACCATAATAATGTTATCATGTCATTTATTAAGCCAGCAATATCCACCTGACAAGCATTTGACTTTGACTAAGTCATGCTCTGACAAGTCTGGAGCTATGATCGGGCAACGGCCATAAACTAATGCACTTGAAGAGCTCCCGGTCAGCAGTATTTTGGTTGAACAAACAAAAAGACGGCGTTTGTAATTGTCAACACTCCTTATGGGCTTTCACTATAGATTTGCACACTAAGATGAAAATCTGATTTGGACATGAATTAAAACATGAATTACAATAAGCAGAGGAGGGGAATAAGTTGCCGTGGCATAAACAAATGATTTTTATTGCACTCTAGAGACTCACTGCTTCCTCAACAGAAATTAAAAACCCAAACAAAGACAAAGCGGCCAAGACAATAGCGCGTTTAAAATAATAACAATACACAGAAGTGCTATAAATTAGTTTATGGGTTTGAGGTGATTCCTCAAACTCTTACAGCATCCTATGTCTGTATTAAACTTCCCATCCATCTCAGCCTTCTCCCAGTCTACAGTAAGCTGCACACTGATTCTGTCAAGGGATTTCCAGCAGTAACCTTGTCTGCCCTTGACAAGCGAATGTGTGTGTGTGTGTGTGTGTGTGTGTATACCTAGGTGTGTGCGTGCACGTGTGTTGTCGGGGCTAAAGGAAACACTGCTGGTTCTCAAAGCCTTCTGCCTCCCAACAACAACCCCCCTCCATCCCTAAACAACCCCACCCCATCTACCCAGCCACCACCACCACCACCACCACCATCTCCTCTATCCCACTGTCTGGTCCCCCCCTTTTCTCCCCATATTCCCTGGCTTGGCGACAGGCCTGTTTGGCCATGGCTTGATCTGCTATTATCTGTCAGATGCTGTGCACCTGTGAGGCAGGATGCTCTGCAGCATGCAGCGCTGCCCCTGTCTCTCGGCCAATTCCAGCGGCTCCCTGCTGTCAGACGCCACGTCACAGAGGAGCTCTCTACTGGCCGCATCTGTCTCTCTCCCTCTTCTCTTTATATCTTTATCTCTCTTTATGTCTCCCTCTCTCAATCGCTCTCTCTTTCTCCCTCTGTCGCTCTCTCTCTATCTTTCTCCCTCTCAATCTCTCTCCCCCCTTTCTCTCTCCCTCCCGCCCTCTCAATCTCCCTCTCTCTCTCTCTCCTTATGTCTCCCTCTCTTTCTTTCTCACCCAACTTTCTCTCTCTCTTTCTCTCTCCCCTTTATCTTTCTCTTTGCTCTCCCTGTCTCTCTGTATCTCTCTCTTTCTCCTCAGTCCCAACCAGCGGCCTTGCCCTCCATGGCCGTTGTCAGAGAGGAAAGAGCGAGAGTGTGAGAGAGAGAGGGAGGGGGGGGAGAGAGGGAGGGGGAGGGATGCCATTAGGATGAGCTCCATTCCCATGTAGTAAAGCCTCCTCCGTCCCCCTGTCCCCCCAGCCCATGTGGCTGCTGCTCACCTGGCTTTCCATAAGTGGAGATTAGAGGCATGGAGATGTTGTGAAAGTATCAGGGGTTTAGGGGACAGTTCTGGAGGAGACCCCGGGAACTGCCTTCATACTTTCAGGATTTGGCTGTGTCATGTTTGACATTTGATGCCCTCGCGGACATACAGACCGAAATACAGCCATATTCAGATGGACAGAGAGCTGGTCAGGTAGACAGACAGACAGACAGACAGAGAAGCACAAACCTACACAGGAAGCAAGAGAGCTTGGAAATTTTGCTTTTTTCCTCCATTGTTTATAATCTGCCTGTTTATTCCCTGTAGATTGCTGTTTTACAGTTTCATGACTTCTCTGTGTCTGTCTGGTTACACAGCAGCGGTGACACTCACATGGCTCAATACTGGGCCACAGCAGGAGGTAGAGCATCTCTAATGAACTGAATTGACCAGGGCTGAAATATGATCCCCTACATTTCTGTTTTGGTCATTATGTTGCTTTAAAAGAAGATCAATGTCTCCTGGCTGGGTCAAGCAGAATACACCACATGATGGCATCGCCAGCAACGATCTCAGACTAAATACTTAATGAAAGGATTTACTCAATAAAGTTTGTCTATACGTTTATTATCTATGTGCAATACACACAGTGTCTCTCTATCGCACTCTCTCCGTCTCTCTCTCCCTCCCTCTCCTTCTCTGTCTCTCTGTCTTTGTCTTACTTTATATCTCTCTGTCTCACTCGCGTTCTGTCTTTACCTCTCGCTCCCGCCCTATCAGTTCAAAGGGCTGTCCTCGGCACTGCAGCATGGGTAATTGATGTGCTTGTATGAGTCTCTGCTGGTCATTTCATGGACTATCACGTTTTAAATTGGCGGCTGCCTACTTCACGGTTGATTAGTAATTCATGAGGAGCTAATTAAGAGGTAAAATAAGCCAAAGACCGGTGAGCTGACTCTAACGGGCGTTACTCTTGACTGTGAACAGTTATTCTCGTTTTGCATACTGGGTCCGAAAAGTGGGTCCAGTATGCAAACGATAACAATTGTATGGTAAAGTAACGTTTGTAGATGCTTTAAACGTCTTTAAAGATGTTTGGAGCTTCTATAAACCTGATCTCGTCATCTTTATTTCATTTTATTTGTCGATGCTTGAAGCATCTTTCCAGGAATTGGCAATAATAATCCTGCTCTTCCTTACTGTCCATTTGATGCCTGGCTGAGTTCTGCCATCGCTGGGTCTGTCATCTTTATGCCATCTCTCTGGTTGGCTCCAGCAGCTGCCAAACATCATGTGCACCTGTGCCAGCGTCTGTTCATCCAGCAGATTGGCACAGGTGCTGCATTTTGATTGGCTGTCTGTGTGGGCTGTGTCCCGGCCCACTACACACCCACATTAACACCCTGTACACTGTTTTTACGCACACATAAACACACAAACACAAACACACACACACACACAGCCAACACACACACACACGCACACACGCACACACACACACACACAGCTGACACACACACACACACACACACACACACACACGTACACACATCCCCCACAAAGAAGTGCTCATTTGGTTCCATCCGTCCATCCATCTGTGTGTGTGTCGTCGGGGCCCCATGATTTCATCTCTGGGTCTGTCCTCGTGATCCAGGGCCCCAGCGGTGTGGCGATGACGTTCGTCCCTGCAGTCTAATTCCATCATCAACATCATTACTGCTATTATCATGTGTCTCCCTCTAATACAGGCTAATGGATGGCCAATAAAGATAGATGAGCCTGGCAGCGTGGAGCTAATAGGTAGGACATGATGTCTGGCTTCTGTCCTGACTGCAGTGCGCACGCCACCAACCGCTACTGTAGAGGAAACAGTGTCAAATAGCACCGCTTGTTTTGAGAAAGCACACACCCAGGGGTTACAAGATTGGCATTGCTATCTAGTAAGGATAGCCTTAAAATAAACATGAATGTGTTTTAAAGTTGGCTCATATTCATCATCTTGTAGTTTTTGTGACATTACACACTTATTGTATCGCTTCACAGTCGCTACTTACTCTGTGGAGGGCCTATTGATCAAACATCCAGATCCGCAGAAGGATAGTATAGTAACTCTAAAACAGGCCTGCATAGGCCTGTATGCTACCCTAACTTTGGCCACTTGGAAGTATCAGGTGCCTTTACTCTGGGAAGTTTGGCCACTTAGAAGAGTGAAGGTACCTAGTACTTAGCGGCTGAGCGGTGGCATATCCAACCTTGAGGGCAGGAGGGGCCATTTAAGAGAAGATTAGATGAACAGTAATCCTCCCTTTGGCGTGTTAAGAAGATGCTTAAATCTCCCATCTCTCATATGCGCTCTGGCCTTTCAGTATATTGAAGGCGTGACGGCATGATGTTGGTTAGACATATTGTAAATGAGACAACTATACCTCAGCCTCATTACATTCCCATGTATCCCTCCGTCTCTGTAATACTGTCCTGTAGAAGCTGCATTTGTAACTAAACGTAAAATATTGTCAACATATTTGTTTTTTTTCCTTGAATACGTTTTTTTAAACAACATTTTGCAATAACCAGGGTTGAAAGTTAGCATTATTGTGCTCCTTGATATAATTTGTGAATAGAATAATATAACATATATGAGTGAGTGATTAATTATATCACTCACTCTCATAGTCACACACACACACACACGCACACACACACACACCCACTCACTCACTCACGTGTCTCTCACACATACACACACATACACACGCACACACACACACACACACACACACACACACACACACACACAGGATTGACAAGAAGAGCCATCGTATAGCACAGAGATTGCACATTGTGGGGGGCCTGGCATTTGAGATAATCATAACCCACCCATTCCTGCAAACTATGAAACAACAAAACAGAGGAGAAAAGCTATCCGCGGTTCTGCATCAGTTACTTTTCAATTATGGCAGTCAAAAGCAGAACGAAACAGTTAGGGCAGTTTATCGACTGTGGAGCTCGGTGTTAGAGTAACAGCAGAGAGGAATTCATCCCAATATTTAACTACCTGACTGTGTTGCTAGGAAAACCATCCTATACTGACAGATGGCCTCGAGTATTGACGATGAAGGGACATATGAAAAGAGTATTCTGGAAAAAGAAAAGGCACTCACGTTTGGTCACAGAACAAATTCCACCAGGCAGGTGGTTATCTTAGAGGGTTTATTCCCACTCGAGTGTACCTAAACTGCCAAATGTATTTTAAACAAAAGGGTGATAGAGGGGTTCATTTCTGCGTCATGCAGAATTGTTTGTTGTTATTTGCCATTGAGTGGTTAACTTCATTGATTATGGCAAAGACTGCAGCAAAGACCGAATAATTTAAAGACATTAATTACACTAATTAACGAAATGTTATACATACATAGAAAACATGAAAAAGCAAATATCTAAAACAGATAGTGTAAAGAAATATATTTAAATAAAGTATTTAAAAATGGTTATTTCGCTTGATGTTTGCCTTATCTTTAATTGTTTAAGTCCATTGCTAATGCCTAGTGATGAACCTCAGTGATGGGGACCAGACTAGAGTAGCCGAGCGCAGAACCCCCCTCCCTGGTGTATATATTTTTAATACTTAGAGAGGTAAAAACTGTCATCCATATCCAAAGTGTAGGACCAAAGATAAGTAAATAATGTATGCCTTTGTGAGGTTCTTGGAAGAAGACATGTGCTACGCATTACCCGTTTCAAATGTGAAAGATTTCAGACCCCTGCACAGAACAGATTTTGATAATCAGAAGGTGTATCTGGTTCACAGAACTGAAGAGAATGACAGCACAGGCCAGCCGTGCGAAGCACAGATCCTTGCGCTCGCAGGTAAGTTGGCTAGGTAGCCACTCTTCTTTCGTCTAACGCATTGTCTTTGTCTCCAGAACAATATCGTTGTGCATGAAAGCTGAAAATGTGTTTTGTTCGATCTGTCAAGACAGGGGCAGCATGAATCTAACACTGACAGCCATAACAATATCACGTCCAGCTAGCCATCGATATGGCTAGCTGGGTTTGCTAAATGCGCTAAAGTTAGCTAGTTAGCCGTATCTTGACATAATGTCATTAAGTCATATTTTACTTAAAGTATGTAGTTGTTGAACAATGTATGTATGCGGCGAGTGATTGGTGGTTATCCTGCATACTACGTGGCATGCAACCCGGTACATTCGACGTTGTTTACAACTCTCCGCTAACGTTAGCCACTTGCCTCTCTGGGGTTTAGCCGGATAGCTAACGTGGATGCTGGCATGCTCACCCTTAGTTGGAATTGTATTCTTAACATGTTTGACAATCTTTGGTTGACATGTTTCATACCTATTCTGCTTGATTAGAAACGAGTTTGTTAGCTTATTTGGTTAACTTTGTGTGGTATCCCACTGCTTAGTGCGACATCAACAACTGCCAAATGCCCGAATTCCAATGCACTGGGTTCTGTGAACGTAGCATGCTTTGCATGGCTTCGGTTACATTAGCTCAGTCCTCTATTACCGTCCGCAGGCTGGGGTCTTTAGCTACATTTCAGAGCTGTTTAAGCACCAGTTGTGTTTAAGTGCTGCAGATAGATAGCAAGACTGGAAGTTATTTTCTTTGTATCAAGATTGATCACCTCTAATGATTATGATAATGTCTACTTGTTGGGTTACTTGTTAATGTGTCATTTTAAAGAAAACCATGTCGTAAACATGGATTAAGTAAGAGTCTGGAATATACAGGAAGTGCGGATGCATGTAAAGTTCTTACCTGTTTTTGAGTGTTCACTGACACATTTCCTTTCTGACTTGCTGCTTCGGCGCTGCATTTTACAGAGACTGTAGAGGAATTTGAAGACAGTATAATGCAAAAGAAGATGAAAATTCCCAAGATGTCTATCAAATATTCAGGAAATTCTATTGAGAACCATTTTGAAGAGGACAGGCTGCCGCTAAGACATAAAAAGGTAAGATATCAGCATATATGTGTAGTAGGACTCGAATAGCCTCTTATAGAACGAGGTTTGTATGTATGATACATTTTTTCCTTGATATCTAAAAACAATGGGAATGGGATTGAAACTGTACCTGCAACAAACATTCTCCTTTCATGAAGGCTAGCTGTGTAATAGTGTAATTCACAATGTAATAAGGAAGTGCATTGCCTAACTATATATGGTGTGGGTGTGTGTAATATGGATATGTTTATGATACAGTGTGGCATTAGGGTATGTTTGGCTAATGCCCAAAATCCCTTACACTATTTTTACCATATGCTGGATTAACACAAATTCAGCACTCTGGACAGCTGCCCTTTCAGACAAATCCTCTGAGCCGCTCATCAAGGAACTCCCTGACTCTTCCCACTCTTGCTATTGAGTTAGTCTGGGAAACATTAAAACATATAATAACAACCCCAAAATAACTTGTTATCTTCCTGCCCTGTCACTCCATAGATGACTTTTTGGATTTTTGTTGATTTTTGAGTCAACAACAAATAACCTTATCTTGGAGAAAATGTTGTTAGAATTTGTTTGTTTTCTTCCTCAGGCCTTGCTCCAGGACCACGGCCGCCCTACCTCAACCTCCTCAAAGAGCCTGGCGGCGGTGGTGGCGCGGCTGGAGCGAAATGCCGCCAGCTCCTGCACGGAGGGGGAGGACTACCTGGAGGAAGACCGGCTCATAGAGGAGGAGGAGGACGGGTACTATGACGATGAAGACATAGAAGGGGAACATCAGCAGCTCGATCAGCATCATCACCACCACCACCACCACCAGCAGCAGCTACCAGGAGAGGAACATCCAGAGGAGCAGGACCAGCGGCAGCAGCATGATGCGGAGACAGACTGCGGGTCGGAGGAGTCAGCGGCGGGCGCGGTGCCCCGGGTGCTGTACGAGGAGCTGGTGCACAGCTATAGGCAGCGGGAGGAGGAGATGAGGAGGCTGCAGCAGGAGCTGGAGCGGACGCGGAGGCAGCTGGTGCAGCAGGCCAAGAAGCTGAAGGAGTATGGTAGCCTGCTGACGGAGGTCAAGGAGCTGAGGGACTTCAACCGGCGGCTGCAGGACGTGCTTCTCATGAGGCTGGGCAGTGGTGAGAGACAAGATAAACGCACGTGCATGCACACGTATACATGCACACACACATCAGAATATTCTATCAATATCAGGGACCCGTTTCAGGGAGACGGTTAGGATATCTTTAAACTTACCCAGAACTCTAAATAGAGCAAGCACTTTCCTGCACTGTCAGGATTTTCGGATTCAAAGGAACTGATTTCAATTTCAAGAAACACATTCACTCAATCTCGAAAGGGTTGAACCTGAAAAATGCACTCTCATGACCGGCTCAAAAGCCATCATCTATCACTATCAAATTGTAACTGATCAGTGAATTCCTAGTCTCAGCCTCTTCCATTCATTAGCGCTATGTCACCTTGGAAAAGCTGGCTCTGCAAGGTTAATTGAAGCCTATCTAGGGTTCGCCAGATGGTTGTTTTTTTTACTTGATGGTAAAAATAACAAGAGGTGTATTATAATAGTAAATTAGGGCTGGCAACTTCTGGCCTCTTGTCCGACCATACTCTCATTGGCTGGACAATTGCTGGTGTTACTTTCATAAGGAGAGAAGCGCTTCTTAATCCATTATTAAGGTCCATCCAATTTATTCCAGAGGAATTAAGGTGTGCGCCCGTTGAGAACGTCTCTTGGAAATCGAAAATGAATTTAGAGGTTCCAGACTAATATGCATTTGCGAATTGGTCTGGCGATGTCAGACAAGTTCACAGCATGAGTCGTCATGGTAACTGAACTGAGAGTAGTCTTATCTTGGTATCAGAAACTGAAACCAAAAATTGTGGCTTCCTCTGATTTCTTAACATATCCGGTTTACCTTTAAATCCAGCTTCTTGAAACAGGGCCCAGATTAATATTGAATCACATGAAACTATATCGTATCATTCAACTAGTCATTTTGTGGAGCCTGTTTTTGAACTCCCACAGTAGACCGTAGCTTTCAATCAGAGCCATTTCTATGAACTTATTCGATGGATCTGGCTGCATCAACGTTTTGACTATTCACAATGTTCAATTGTAAATAAGTCAATTCACAACCAGGCTTCAGTGCATTGAGAAATGTTAAGCAAACGTAGCTCTTCAAGGTGTCAAGCAGTAGAGCTCATTCTTGGCATTGACAGGCTCAGCCCCAGGCTTAAACCGTCTGAGAGGGCCATAATTCATGCTCGCTAGACAAACTTCTTAACATGTGCTTTGCATAATGCCGCAAGGGAAAGTTAGGACGCTGGCACGAGTTGGAGAAATGTAGCCTTTTAATGTTGAAGTGAACAACATTAGCCTGTTACAACTGAAGCTATGAAATGCTTGTTATGAGAAAATGGTTGTTAGAGTTGGAGCTATGAAATGGGTCGTATTGGCATGCTTCCAACTTGAAGCAGCACTTCTCATTTAAGTGGAAGTCGTTCTGTGTGCTGAAATCAAAGTGAATCAGCTGACAACTTTGGTGGGCACAGTAATGCCCAGACATATCACAACATGAGTTGCATCAGACAGCCAATGCGCGATTGGCCGATTTGGTCCCAGAGTAAATGTATGTCTCTTTTAGTCCGTATGACTGGAAAAAACATCTGATTTCCCCTTGTATTTCTAAAATTGTACAAAGTTGATGCTACCTGACTGGAGGTGTACAGAAGCAAAACCTCCCCATAGCTGAACTGGAATGGTGTTTTTCCCGGTCCATAAATAGCCCTTTATATTTCACAATAACATACTGTGGCTGGACTGGATTGTTCCACATGGGTTTTGTTTGATTGTTTTATTTAATATTTCCCGTTGATGTATTTCACAATACGAAAATAGTCATCTAGACACAGTCCAGCTGCATTTGTTTGCACCAGCTCAGTGGTGCATTGAGGCTGAAGTGGAGTAAGAGGACATGTGGTATCCATGAACTGCACAGCGGTCTAGCAAATGGTAGGCCTGGCAAGTGCCTGCATCAGACCTCGGTCCCCTGTGGGATGTCAGTGGCTGGCCGGGCTACTGGCATGACATCTAAAGGACAGGCTGAAGATTAGAGCACCCCAGGGCGATGGTCGGTAGGTGATGGAGTGCACCGACCAATATTAAAACTCATCAGCTAAATTGGAGCTTAGAGTGGCCAGCCACCAAGTCAGCTTAGCTTAGCCACTGGGCTAAAATAACCGGCTGTCTCCAGGTACCGGGTATTCTGGCCCCAAGCTGGTAAGCAAGAAGTCAGGCAGGCACTGTTCGAAGGTTAGAAACCAGGAAACCCCCTGGCCACCTTCTGCTGTGAACTGCTGATACTGAGCCACATCCCAGGTCCAAGTTGCAGTTTTGTTTAAAAAGAATTCAATCATTTCAGACTAATGATTTGTGTACTCAGACTACAAATATGGCTTCTTCTCACCATCCCCGCCATGTGTTGTCTCCTAGAGCCCATGCATGACAATGGCACTCAGACAATCAAGGCCGAGGTGGTGGAGCCCATTGTAGAGGTCCAGGAGGTGAGCAGGGAAGAAGCCAACACCAGCTCCAGCCACTCACCGTCGCCGAGAGCAGTGTACACCTGCAACGACGGCAAGGTCAGTCACACTGCACCCGGTGTCCTCCCTTTTTATTTAATTGGCTATTTCTTTCCATATCCTCCACATCATTGTTTATACCAGACATGACTCACCGCTCCTTCTGTCACGTTTCTCTCTTACTGCGAGGGCGACCATTTCTCCTCCACTGTTTTCTCCCCCTTCTTCGTTTCCTCACCATGGAGCTATAATTTGAGATTAACCCCATTAACCCCCTGATCCCATTCAATTCCTCCTCCTCTGTCCTTGGCTCATCGCCGCCTGGCCACGTGTTTGTATGTGTGTGTGTCCGTAAAGATGCGTGATTTAATAGGAAACAGCCTATTTCCTCTCAACACACATGAACCTCAGGAAACATGGTGTTGAAGTTAATCAGCCCTGGTATTTCTCGTTTTTTTTCCTCTTCTGCTGCTGCCCGTCCTACTCTAGCAGGTAAACAAGGTTGAGAGGATTATTATTGTTTCTGCAGGCCACCACCATCATCAGTGTTTATTAGCCTGTTAGGGTTCTCTGCGCCCCCAAACACCGTAATTCAGCCGTCGTCGTGTCGGCGGATGACAGGGGGGAATTGGTACTACAAGCTCTGGGGCCCGTAGCTACGTGAAGCGTGAAGAACACAAGCAAATTAGAACTCTCCTCCTACATCAGGGACCCCATATTAATTATTTGCAGCAGAGGAATTTAAAGTGACTGACAGGTTAGTGTGTGTGTGTGTGTGTGTGTTGAACTTGAGAGCTTGTCTGCTGGCTTGGGGGCCCTAAGTACATGAGCTGCCCAGGGAAAAAGCCAGGATGTGAGCCTAAAGACTTTGCACTGATAAGCGAGGTAAGAATACGGAGGGGCAGTCAAAAATGCCCTGTGATACATTGGCTCACACAGATTGCCCAAAGAAGGTTGCCTAGGTGATCCCGTCGGATTGAAGTTTTATGCAGACTTCAGCAGAAAACTACATAGTACACACTGAAGACTAGGCTTCAAACAGAGTGTTTAATATATGTTCTCCTGTGTTCCCTTACCTAATTGGATGGAGTGTGAGCTGGTTAAAGGAGATCTGCCCCTGCTGGCCGGGAGTCATTAATCTCAGTGTTATCGGAGTGGTTTTAAACCAGTCTGGATTAGAGTGTTCCAACTTTGTTGCCTGGTTCATTCCCTAACACTTCCAGTAGTTGCAGAGATTGAGTGGGACTAGTGTGTGTGTGTGTGTGTGTGTGTGTGTGTGTGTGTGTGTGTGTGTGTGTGTGTGTGTGTGTGTGTGTGTGTGTGTGTGTGTGTGTGTGTGTGTGTGTGTGTGTGTGTGTGTGTGTGTGTGTGTGTGTGTGTGTGTGTGTGTGTGTGTGTGTGTGTGTGTTCTGCATGTGTACTGATGTGGGTGGTGTCATCCCACAGGTCCATCTAGGAGGTGGCATCTGGGTGGAGGAAGAGAAGTGGCACCAGCTCCAACGGACCCAGGGAGACTCCAAGTTCACCAAGAACCTGGCCGTGATGATCTGGGGTACGGAGACCCTGAAGAACCGCAGCGTCACCGGCGTGGCCACCAAGAAGAAGAAGGACGCGCTGCCAAAACCCCCGCTCTCACCCAGCAAGTTAAAAATAGTCAGAGGTAAGGCCATGTCCCCAGAGCGCTGGTTCCATGCCAGCTGCGGACAGTCAAACCCTTGTCCTGTGTGGATTTGTTTCGAGCTGAGAGAGTGTCCACCGATTGATACCGCTAGTGCATATGTCCTTTTAGCGGATGCCCCTTCAGTCTGACACGCTAGGCTAGAGATACTCTCATAAGCATGCAAGGGTAAAGCTAGTACGGGGACGTCAACATATGCGGATCGGCTTCAAAGGTCACACTGGGCACGATGGGTGAGCTAATGCAGTTGGACAGGTCATACAGGCATCATGTGATACATGTGTACTTCTCTATTAAAGATCACACAGTAAACATACACTTCATGACAATGCTTTCAATAAGGCTTCTTCCTCCCCCAGAGTGTCTGTACGACCGTGTGTCCCAGGAGACGGCTGACAGCGCCGAGATCACGCAGAGACTGTCCAAAGTGAACAAGTACATCTGCGAGAAGATCATGGACATCAACAAGTCCATCAAGAACGAGGAGCGGCGCGAGTCCAAGCTGCTCATCCGACAGACGGTCAAGATGGAGAACTACACGTACGATGGCATGTAGCGGTCGCCCAGGGGCGCCAGCCACTGTCTCTCTCTCTCTCTGTGGACTGCTGTGTGAAGATGATGGGGCTGGGTATTGGTGGTTGGGGACCGGGGAAGGGTGGGGGTCGTTCTCTGTGACATTAGCAGCATTCCTATTTTATTTTGGTGGTTGTTATATTTCCCCTACTAGTATTATTTATTTTATTGTAACTGTCACCCTCCTCAGCATCCCCTATTGGCCCCTAGGAGGCTGCAGACAGCTTCACCCGCCAATCAGCTCGGTCGACTGTGTGACCGCATTAAGCGCATAGGAACTGGTGTGAATATTTTATAACCTTTTCAGTTTGGGGTCTTAAATCCTTTATTTTTATTTTATGAAATGGCATTTGTGTGCGACACAAAGCAGATGCTGTTCGGCGTGATTCGTCAGGTAGAGAGTCAGCACTCGGCCCCCGTCGCTCTGTGTTAGAACAGGGTTTTGCACTCTTTCAACACTGAGAAATGAGGCGTTTCCCTCTTTTTGAGTTGCTGATGAGTGGTTGCGGTATATGAATATGGTATATTGTGTGTGTGGTTGTGTGAGAAGTTAGCCATTTGTGGTGATCACCCTTTCATGGTGATTGCTGAGGATTTCCGTGTGTTTGATGGATAATGGTGTGGAATAACGGTGAAGAACATCTAGAGGCACTTTGACTACAGGGTCTTAATTACCGACAGCCAATGGGGAGGGGAGATATTGTGTTGCCCTATAGAGATTAATGCGGTCATTCATGAGTGGTGAATTCATGAGTTCAGATTGAGATATATCCCATTTTGGAGGCAGTTGTTGTGAAGCAATGCTTCATATTTGTGTTGCTTTTACTTAACTACAAAACGAGTCCCCCTAACCCCTGCTCAAAATAGTTCTCAGAAAATGTGAGCTAGTTCTAAATCAGTTTCAATCATTTAATTTACACTGTTTTTGTCCATAACAGATGCTGTGACTGCCTAGTGTTGTTGTTTTTTTATGTGGGGTTGGGGGTGGGGTGGGGTGTGCATATGACAAGCATATTAATGCCAAGAATCGCCTTATAATAGATTTGGATCATCACTGGGACGGCCTGTGTGCATCCCCAGATCTCTACTAAGCTGTGATGGATAGCGAGCGGCGTAGCGCGAGGTGGCAGGTACCGCATCTTCTAGTTTACGGTTCACACGATCAACGCCAAGATGGGCCGGTTCTGCAGAGCGAAACCCACTCACCCCTAGTTTAATAGGACCAGCCTGGGGTGGAAGTGAGCGTCAGTGCTGGATAAAGGCAATATTAGAGGCGGGTGAAGCGGTCTGTGAAGCCGTCCTGTACCAATGCCAGGAGTTTGTTTTGGGCCTGCTGCAACCCCCCCCCCCCCCAACCCCCCTCTATTCCATTCCCAGACCCTACCCACAGGGGACAGGCGGACGTTGCCCTTGTGATAACTTCCTTTAAACCATGCCATCAGAACTTTGGAAATGTCTCTTTTTGTTTTGTTTTTCTTTTCCGT
>JACYXH010000685.1:302500-322500 GCA_026745465.1 Lota lota | reverse complement strand
GAGCGACTCTTTTTACGCTAAGCATCCTGTTGTTTTTGTGTTCCTCTTGCTGCAGTCAGGTACACTTGTTCATTGTACAGATCAAATAAATAAATACAGACTTTTATTCTATCAGCGCAAGCCTCTCCTTCCTCTTTGCTGTCAATGGGGATGTACTACTGCTGTTCTGATGTGTACATAATATCTTAGGTCATCCATAAAATAGTTAATAGTATTTATACGCTTTTGGGTCGTGATCCACTACAATCATTTTTTTACCCTGCAGCATCTTAAGTCCCTTTTAAATCCAACAAATGCATCTGTTTCTATATCACCAACTCTTCTGATGTCCAAGGTCAACTGTTTCTATGTTTTGGCCAAATATCTTATTAGTCTATATTACGTTTTTGGTCTTGGTTTTGTAGTGTATTTGTTGCTGATTCTTTTGTTGTATCCAATAGTATCATCAAAATGTCTTCTTTGACCCCTTGGTCTTCCCTGTAGCTATCTCTTTCAACTGAGCTGAAAACCATTATCAAACATAATATTTTATAAATGTTATAAAGTTAAAGCAGGCTCACCTTTTAGTTTGTATAACATAGCTTATATTTATTGAATTACATTTGCCGTCTTTAGGGCAAAATACATGCAAGTCAAAATGCATGAAACGAATCTCATAATACAAAAGGGTGAATTGTGACTACATTTTCAACGTTTAAAGTTACACTACAGTCTGGAATTGTGCTCGAAATCCCTTCAGAAAACATTACCTAAATAACAAATACCCTACTTAAAATAGAGATCTCGTTTCATTCTCTTTGGCTACATCTATGGCGATAAACGGTTATTGCATGTGTTTTTCTACCTCATTTCCAAGAGATCCAAACAGTCACCAGTGTGACATCAGTAAGTTATCAGTTGGTTTGCACGAGTTGAAGAGCGAGTCTCTTACATTAGTTTCGCCTTCCCTCTCTGGTAGAACAATCACTGCTGTGTGATGGAAAATGTGTCACTAACTGTGACACAGACACCTAGCTCGTAACATTTATAATACTGCAAATGCAAGGGCTTTCATCAGTGGGCAATCACCTTTGTGTTACCTCATTTGGCAATAAATAATGACTTGCCAGACATTTATTTACACGAAAATCAAGATTATTACTTTAAGCAATTTCTAGTGTGAACCATGTTTCTACAATCTGGAGTGTTCATACTACATTGGAGTAGAAACATGCAAAATGTATGAGATGTTTTTATTCTTTTGCAATTTTCATGTAGGTTCAAGCTCACCATGAGAAATGTGAAAGTTGCCCAGCATGCAAGCACTCCATCTAAGCTAAAAGCTGCTAAAGTTCTCTTGAAAATACCCATGGCCATTATCAACTCGCTCCATAGTCGATAGGTCACAACGCAAGACAGAACCAGTTAAGCTCTCGGTCTTAGTTTCAGGCTCCAGTCTACCGTATTCAGATAAGTGTACCCATGCATGCCTGCTATAGTAGGGCCAACTCAACCACATTTCTTCAATACTGGCTATGTCTACGATGGTTTGAAAAGAAATCCCACCAGCATTCCCCATCGCTCGCAGGGTTGACCTTATTGTTTGGTTTCTGGATCAGTGCGTACACCAGTTAAACTGTCTGTGCGTGTGCTTGGGTATGTGTGTCTGTGCATGTGTGTTTGTGTCTGTGTGTGTGTGTGTGTTTGCCTTCAAGAAATCTACAGTGAATGCGAAGGGATTAGCTGGCCGATCGATTTCAGCATCAGCTGCACGGTAACTGGGAACAAAAGTTCAGTTCTGTTAGTTAATTTATGTTCCAGCACCGCTGGTCTGCCTGTGAGCTCTACAGAGCGTGCCGATGATGTCTATCTACCCCGTGTCTCAACTGTATATACCCCCATATTTACCCAGGCCCGATAAGACACACAGAAATTGGGTATTGGCATATCAAGAGGGTTTGACGGCTGATTTGGAGACGTTTCAGTCTGGAATAACCTCAGAGATTGGATGGTGGGGAAAACTGATAGAAACCGGTCGATCTCACACTCTCCTCGGTGTGGGGAAACTACCCCAAGAACCACCTTAGTTTCTGCCCGTGTCTCTTTGCCTTGCGTACCAGCACATTTCCATATATTATTGCCTCAGTAAGCAAGTGTGTCGTGTGGGCCAGGCTTTTCCAACCGCCCAAGGGGACTGCTCAATGTCATTATCTCTGAGGCCTGCCACCAGCCTGTAATGTATTGCTGCTGAGGATTTATTGGCACTGAGATGATTCATTGGTGCCGATGATGGATCGGGGGCGGCTAGGTCAAGTTGGACTGAATCACATTGGGCCTGACAGAGCTGGGCTCTCTCTATCTCTATCTCTGTCTCTCTCTCTCTCTCTCTCTCTCTCTCTCTCTCTCTCTCTCTCTCTCTCTCTCTCTCTCTCCCACTCTGTGCTCTGTCACAGGACAGAGTGTACCCTCAGCCTACTGCAGTATATAGAGGCTGCTGGACACTATTTATATTTTACACACACGCATGGGCACATAACCTAATAAATATGGTCATCTAAATGCTTTTATGGAGCTGATTCATAGTGCCCGTGCGTTGCTGTTTTAGCAATGCCATGCACAATATCTTTGCATCCACATTATAGACGGTGGGGTAGTGTCTTTCCTCTTTTGACTTTGGCACTTCGTGTTTTAATATGGAGAGCCAAAATGGAAGCAAAGATGGGTACACAGATTCATTAAAAACAAAGAAGAGGGGGAGAAATGTGATTGGCTGAACATATAAACATTGCCTTACGTCTCAACCCTTAAAATGGGTTGAGGCTGATCCTCACACCCCCTGATCCTAAAAATGTCATGGTATATCTCATCATAAATACACCTAGCCTCTTTTTATATACACACATTCATGTGTTTTTATGTTTGGATGTGTGCATGCCCCTAGGTGTCCAGGCTGTATGACTCAGTATCTCTTTGTCTCTATTTATCCCTAAAGTGAATGCAGGGGGTTAACTGACAATGGAATGTGCTGGGTCCTAATGAATTCTGCCTTTGGTCTATGTCATTAACACAAGGGTAATACGCTTGCCAATCACGCTTGCAGACGGTATACAGTGGCTCCACACTCTTTTTCATCGTCTTCCCTCACTCCCATTGCTAATCCCATCCCCTCATTCCACGTCCCCCATAGGTCTAGTATAAACGTGTCTTTCTCATGCACAGGCATGCTGACTCACACAGGCACACAAAATTGATTGTCAGCTTTTGTTTTATTTTTTTGTCTTTTTTTCAAATTGCCCCTTTACAGCGAACAGCCTGTACTTTTGCAACGAGTACATTTTGTTGTGCATTAACGTGTTTTTCTATAGAGCTTATTTTTCTGTCATGCTGCCACTTTGACTTATTCTCTCTCTCTGGCTCTCTCTCTCTCACCTCACTCACAGACGCACACGCACACACACAGGACTTTCAAATGTCTTCCTTTAATACAGACCAATTAACAAGATTCCCAGTGATGATGAATTCCTTATTCTCTGAGCGTTTAAGCTAATTACGCTCCAGATGAAGCAGGTTCCAGTGGGCTCTCTGTGGTGGAGGCCAGCTGACAATGGCACACAATGTCACTAGCCCCTCCGCTCCACAAACCATGTGACTCCATTTGCTTAATAATATTCACACAGTCTCACTGTCCTCATCCAAATACTCGTCTCTACGTGTCTGTTCGGTCTTACCGGCTCAACCGTCTACCGTTGCTCATCTTTCCCATCCCTTCCATCTAACCTCCTCATTTTGTTCATCTTTCCGTCCTTCCTATAAATCTCTCATATCTCATACCTTGTATGTTCAGAGTTTCTCCCTCTCCCCTCCATCATCCTCTACGTTTCTTCTACCTTGCTCATCTCTCTCTCGCTAGCTCGCCCCGCTATTTAACCCCTCCCCACTCCACCCATCCCTCCAGAGCAGAGGTGGTGTTTAGAATAATATTCAACTAATTGCTGTCTAATAGCCCCTCCTAATGATAATAGGATGCGGTAAATAAGGCTTGGTACAAGACGACCAAATTTGTCACATTTCAAGGGTGATCAATCTGTGTCAGACACATGGGACCCCAGCCAGTCCCCCTCCCCCAAAATGTTGGATGTGAATGTCAAAAACAGTGATTTGTCTCATGCATCTCTCTCGTGATTCTCAGAGAGAGAGAGATGGGCCAGAGTGAGCCACACAACTCGTCAACACAGACGTTCAGAACCCATTTAAAACTTCCCGGTTTGTGTCGTGGAGGCATTATATGTGGATCAATCCAAACCAGCCATGCAAACAATGCTGGTCTTTAGATAATAAATTTACCTTCTACCATCAACACACTTAAGCTACCTAGGTGTTAATACACATCGGGTACAGCCCCAGGAACCATATCATCCATTTCATTTGCAAGATAACTGATTTTTAGTATTGCCTATTTGTTGGTATGAATATATAATTTGAGACATGTATGGAGATGTCAGATACAGCAGGGGATTGCAGTGTGCAGTACTACTAGTCAATAACCACAACCAAAAAGGTTGTGGTTATTGACTAGTTGTTGAATAGTAGTAGCGATGTTATTACTTAGTCCCAGCAAATATGTTTTTCTTCAGTGTGTACTTTGTAAACTGTAAAATATTTACCCCACACAATCATTATTTCCAAGCAATGTAGTTTAATTAAAACATGAAACTAATTAAATAAGTTGGACGTTTAAGGATGCAATTTCTCTATAATGTATATAGAAGATATGTTATTCTAAGTCTGGGGTAAGTAGCTAGATGATTAAACATGTTAGTCTGAATGTTACCACATTAACAACTAGCTGCAAAGTTTGTCCTCGGGTTGTTTATGTCGTGAAATATGTGTGTCATTAGGCAACAGCTATCATCTCTATTAAATTGTTGGGCTAATGTACATACCTGGGTTGTTGTGGTTTTTTGTCCTAGCTCAGTGAGTCAGCACTATCCATTAAAATTATTAGATTTACATTTTAATCAAAGATTACACATTCATCCCTTTTGTACCTTATTATTAATCAAACCTCCGCCATAAACCAATGAGGAAAATGTACGAGGGGTGAATCAGTGGGAGGAATAGAGTCGCCCCAAGAAAGAAAAACAATTTAATTTCTCTATACGCCGTACCAGTGGTCATTTAGCAAGCTTCTTTATTTAAATGGTAATGTGAAGCCAGCTAAACGGGCAGGGCGAATCAGCTTTGGAAAGAGAGAGGCGCTTAATAATACATAAATAAAAAAATAAAAAACAAAACAGACGGTGAGTTTATCTCCCGTCTGCCGAGAGAGAGAGCGAGAGAGAAAGGTGAGATTGATGGAGAGGGCGACTCTGCAGGTGCTTCTTATTATAATTAATTGGGGAGTGATGAAGGATTCCATTCTCAGTGGCCAACAGCACAAAACAAATACTTTCTCTCCCTTGCATTCTCCGCCTCCATCACTCTCATGCACGCACGCACACACACACACTTGCACTCACAAACACACACACACACACACGCACACTCAAGGAAATAACTAGAAGTATCAGTATATTCTCCAGAATAAGACAGGAAATGCAGGGGGGGCATTTAGGAGGAAGTACACCATGTAACCAGCTGTCAGTGAAGAAAACCACCAACGTAAAGTTGCTGTCAGCCAAAAAAGGTTAAGTTGTGGTGTGTTGGATTGAAGTTCACTGTTCCCGTCGTCTAGGAAACGACCCTGTGCGCACCGAGGACCAAACTGACACGCGTCTGTCCAGTTTAGTATCAGTCTGGACCCCATTGTGTGTGTATGTGAAGTCGTGCTCACATCTGTGGCACACAAACACACAGACACACTCACACACACAGGACACACTCCAAGCCATGACAGACTTCCTGCCAGCATGCACTGTCAATGGCCCAGTGCTAATGAGAGACTAGTTAGGAGCTGTCAAATGACCCTGGGCCGTTCGATCTGACGCCATGTTCAGACACACGGCACACAGAGAGGCTGTTATCAAGGTCAGAAACTGAAAGTACTTAACAAAACAAACGGTGCGTCTGATTGGGGAGACGTGCGTTTTGACAGATGTGATTAACAATTCTTGAAGGAAAACATTGACCGGATTCCAAATGTCCTTTCTCACACAGTCGGCCAAATGCTTGAAGTTTGGAGTTTGGAGTTCAGAGTTCAGTGTTGAAAAATAATACCCATTGATAAACGGCCACATTGAAGGAGGACATGTGAGACACATGATAATCAACTGTAATGTGGGTCAATTAAAAACATTTCAGATCATTCACAGATTTTCTTTTATAAATAAATCTGCGTACAGTTTCGTTTTGCACTTATTGTGTGCGTTCTCTCCTCTTCCTTTCTTCACACGCTCCGAGCCTCTGTTATTTAGCCCTCACCACACACACACACACACACACACGCAGCACTGTGGCTGTAGCCTTCCTAAATGTGTTGACAGTGAGAGTGTGAGCTGGCTAGCTGTGTAGGGACTGATGCACAGAGTGAGAAACCAGCGGCGTTGGTGCCAGGCTGTGAGTATGTGTGTGTGTGTGTGTGTGTGTGTGTAAGCGTGCATGTGTGTGTGTGTGTGTGTGAGTGCTTATATGTGTGCATGTGTGTGTGTGTGTGTGTGTGTGAGTGCTTATATGTGTGCATGTGTTTGTGTGTGTGTGTGTGTGTGTGTAAGCATTGGAGTCTCATCTGACAGCTTGCCAGCAGCCTTGCACCTGCAGCACAGCTAGGTGTTGGTCTGGGCCTGGCAGGGGAGGTGGGCGGGGGGGGGGGGGGGGGGGGGGGGGGCGGAATGTAGATACAGGAGGTCAAGGGGGGGTGAACGGGGGCTGCTTGTTCAGGCACTAGGAGGGTATATGGAGGGGAGGGATGTGAAAGGAATGGAGAGGAAACAGCGAGGCGCCAACACGCAGACACAAAGGCGACTGTGACAGCAGCAAGTCGTCTGCCTCACCACGTCTGTTCCTCTGTGTTTTGCCGCTCACGTTTTTTGGTGTAAGATATGTAAATATGTGTCTGCTGTTCCTCCGGCACAACTCTCTTGTTCACCGCTTTGCACGTGCACTGTGTGTGCCTCGCTCTGTGTGTGTGTGTGTTGAATATATATGCGCGTGCACGTCTGCTGGTGCGTGTCTCCATCCCCTCTCCCCTGTGTTCCCATCAGGAAGGCGGTGCGGCGGCAGTGGCAACAGCCAATTGGATTTGACACGTTCTCTCATCGATAGCCCGCGGCGCCGCAGCATTTCCAGGGCCTCATTTGTCAGACTTAAGGAAATGGCGTTACGCGGCGATGTAACGCCGTGTCATCGAGGCGTTCCGTATCAACCGCTGTCTGCCTCTGGATGGACGGGTGTGGGCTACTGTTGGGGGGGGGGGGGGGGGGGGGGGGGGGGTGGGTTTGTGGAGCGTCTGCGGCTAATGCAAAGAAGAACCTGTTTCACATTGTTTCCCTTAATATGACTTTATGTCTATGTGTGTACTAGTTTATGTGTGTGTCTGTGTTTGTGTCTGTGACTATGAGTGTGTGTGCTTAAATGGGTGTGAGTGTGTGTGTCCACGTGTGTGTGTCCATGTATGCTTGTGCGTCTGTGTCTTCATCACCATTTAATTTGTTTATTCTTTCTGGTAGAATTTACCCCAGGCCTGTGGATGCTGGTCGACCACTAAAATACATCTGGGTGTGTATTTATAGCTTTCCCCTACTCTGCATTCATCAGTGATTGTGAACCTTTTCAGCTGAGCTGGTACAGTTTACCACGAATTGCAGAGCAGAGAAAGTTCTGCTGATGCTTGCTCAATATGGTCAGGGAACTTTGCGACACAGTCGCGTTGAGAGGACTCTTTGTGAGGAGCCTGAATTATAGAATTCTATGGCGTTGATCATTTACTGCAGCAGACCTCTTTTGATCAGGAATAAAATGAACCAATAGAAACATAGTCGAAGAGACCCATTGGGTGTGAGGTGACAGGAAAGAAGACATACAACCCCCATGCACCCACCACTTTCTTCTCAGGTACTGTCAAGATGCTTGCACACTGCCCCAAACAAACACCTACACCCAGCTTTAGAATGTTGGCCCAAGTTGTTGGCCCAACAGAAAACCTGAACCGACATCGGTCGACAACCACTAACGGGTGTGGCACACTCTCTCTATGTTGGTGTCGGATGGTGTTTGTGGCTTTTGGTTTGGTTTGCAAGCATGTTTAGGTGTGTGGTTACAACCTGTGTACAAACTCACGCTAAACAGTTGGGACTGTTTGAGTGGTCCATATGAAAAGGGAGATGGAGAAAGGGAGAGATGGAGAGAAGGAGAGAGGAAGAGAGGGAGATGGAGAGAGGGAGAGAGGGAGAGAGGGAGAGAGGGAGAGAGGGAGAGATGGAGAGAGGGAGATGGAGAGAGGGAGACAGGAAGAATGGAAAGAGTGAGAGTGGAATGGACAGATGGGTGTGGGTTAATTGAGGCTGACGTGGGTCCAGTGTTTGTCTGTCCCCAGCTGACTTGTGGCTTCTAGCCCATATGCTCTTCTCTGCGTCCGTCTCTTTCCCTCCCTCTCTCCATCCCTCTCTCTGTTTCCCTCTCTTGCTCTATCCATCTCCTCCTCTATTTCACTCTCTTCCCAAACTTCTCCATTACCCTCTCTGCATGTGTTAGTCCCCCTGTCCATCGCTCTGTCTGTGTGGCCGTCCATCCCTTGCTACGTCTATTTGTCTGCCAACCCGTCTGTCTGTCTGACAGAAAGAGTGTCCCAGCAGGCCAGCCAACGACAGACAGACAGAAGGATGATGACAGTGTCGCTGGGGCCGGGGGCTTCTGTGCTCTTCCAACTGACAGCTAAGGTCAGGGACTCTACCAGCCAGTCTCCCCAGCTCCTGACAGCCCTTCCTGGGGGAGACAACCCCTGGAC
Organism: Lota lota; assembly: GCA_026745465.1. Classification (NCBI taxonomy): domain Eukaryota; kingdom Metazoa; phylum Chordata; class Actinopteri; order Gadiformes; family Lotidae; genus Lota; species Lota lota. The sequence goes on along the minus strand of JACYXH010000685.1, from coordinate 313,580 downwards.
GCCCCCTCCCCCCCCCCCCCCCCCCCCCCCCCCCCCTTACTCCCTCACTCCCAGGCACGCACCATCAGCAATTAATATTACATCAACGTTTTCCCATCCCTCTTTTCAATGCCATACCAGAGGGTGTGCTGCCCGAGCTGTGTGATCCGGCCACTGCCCTGGATCCAGTCCCAACTCGGGACTCCTCAAAGAGGAGCCGGGCTGGGACGGTAGCCTGCCTCTGCTGGGCTGCGTGTGGGCCGCTTCCCTGGTGTCATGGTTGTTGTTGGTTGTCCTCTTCTTGATGTGTGGGACTTTCCTATGTACTTTGTGCCCAATGGAGTTTGATCACAATGAGTTTGGATCACTATCTTTGTGTGCCTGGCACTGAGACATTTCATTTAGTTCGTTTTTTCTTTCTCCTCGTAACACAATGCTCAGTCATTGAGCATGTTATGAATTTAACAGTGCCTGCAAACTGCGATTTTTAAGGACACACATTTTTACACACATGGTTACAAATGTTTTCTTTCCTTTTATTTTCGAACTCACACATCACGTCACTTAGGGATTCATTCAGCGCACCACAGCAGAGTTCTGCTCCTGGGGTGGCAGGGCACACCGGAGCTACATGGGGCATGGCAGGCTCTCCTCTCCTCTCCTCTCCTCTCCTCTCCTCTCCTCTCCTCTCCTCTCCTCTCCTCTCCTCTCCTCTCCTCTCCTCTCCTCTCCTCTCCTCTCCCCTCCCCTCCTCTCCTCTCCTCTCCTCCGGCCGTAGGGATGGGTAATGCACCCCTGTGTCTCTGAGAATAGCTGCAGCAGCACTGTCAGGACCGGTGGTGGAGGTGGAGGTGTTGGGGGTGGGAGGCTAGGGACGGGATGGAGACGTTCGGTGGTGCATTTGTCTGAATCAGCTCTGGCTTTTTGTCATCTACCCACACACGCATTCTAACACACACACACATACACATGCACTGGAAATCCCTTGCACACATTACAACCAAAGATGCACACACATACACACACACACACACACACTGTTTCATACATACACACACACACACACACACACACACACACACACACACACACACACACACACACACACACTTTCTCTAACCCAAACACACTCTGACACGCATGCACTGGAAATCCCTTACACACACTACAACCAAATATTCACATTTAGCCAAATAGACAAGTAGGATGTGTAAACATGCATTCATGGAGAGGATAAGATGAGAGTGCCAGTGATGAAGGAGAGGCATCAGGGCTATGTCACACCAAGACCACTCAAGCACACTCACCAGGCATCTTCTCACACTGCTTGGATTCACTCTAGCCCTGCGTCTGTGTGTGTGTGTGTGTGTGTGTGTGTGTGTGTGTGTGTGTGTGTGTGTGTGTGTGTGTGTGTGTGTGTGTGTGTGTGTGTGTGTGTGTGTGTGTGTGTGTGTGTGTGTGTGATCACTAATCTCTATGAAGTCCTGTTTGTTCATCAGGTTTTCCTCCACTGCAAACATTTCCCTGATCAAAGCTGTTGAAAGGCCCTGCCACTTAATTCAAACACACACACACACACACACACACACACACACACACACACACACACACAACACACACACAAAATCACACACACACACACACACACACACACACACACACACACACACACACACACACACACACACACACACACACACACACACACACACACACACACACACACACACAAATCCAAGCCACTTGTGTATACCAATTCATCCATTCCAACGCAGCAATGGCTCATTGTCATGGCAACCACGTTAATCCTAAACCAACCAGCATGCATTCGGTGCAACTAAACAGCCAATCAGGAGTCAAGAGGGAGAGACGAGTAGAGGGGGAGGATGAGCCGTGAGAGAAGTTTCCGTTTCAACGTATGTTTATTTTTAAACACCAAGTACGAGAGCCTTGAAATCAGCGCTTTGGTCTCTCACATCAGCGGAGAGGAATAACTTAGTGTCAGTAAAGGTGATTGGTAAGCAGTCATTATAGGTATAACTAGCGTTAATTGTAACAAAATAATAGGCATTTGGCAGCGTGCCTCAGGCGGAAATTCTCCGTCTTCCCGGCCCCCCGCAGGGCCGTGGGGCTATTTTTACAGTTGGAGCAAGTTGTAAAACTAATTTCTGTAGGTAATCCAGAAACCATTTAATTTCCACAGATAAGCGGTGTGATGCTATCGTAGACGTTTGACGCCTTCCTTATCAGGAATTGCACTAACAGCCGTTGCTACGCGCCGTGTTTATAGCCCTTCAAACTCAAGTTAAATGGCAGATTAGTGAGATGTTTTACTGTTACAAACTTACGAAAAACAGGAAAGGGAAAACAATGGTTTTGTATTTTCTCTCTGGGTGAGGTGTGTGATGAGAGATGTGTATGAAGCAGGGCGTTAAACCTCATGGGAGTGGGATGTGTGTCCGGCATTTAATCGAGGCATTGTGTTCTTTAAATCCATTGTTTCATTGATGTCGGGGACAATAAGAGGATTTAGAAACATTCACTGTTGCTGTTGATCCACTGAGGTTCATCGCAGGTGTGGCAGTGAATGGTTATGTTTCAAACAGAAAGTCGTTTCCTTGTATACCCCTGGACATTTAGGTACTTAGTAGTCGTAGTAGTCAGTGAAGACATGTATCTTTGTCTCTTCCTTTCTCCTCATAATTAAGATCAAGTGTTGACCAGAGGTGTTAGCCAGGTTAGCGAGTACAATAACAATGACATCAATATTTTTGTGCCGGAAAAAATATTGGATTCCAAATTCGCTCGTTGCCGTGTTTTGTTTGGCTGGTGTGTCCGTAACGAGACAAGGCATATTATGGCATTGTGTTAGTTATTTAGTTGTTGTTGTTGACTGCATGTCCCCATGGTGAAGAGAGAGGATTGTTAAGTGGCTTTTAATGGCAGAAACCCGGCTGTGGTTTTAAAATAGCGGAGCGCCCATTAGACTGGTATTAACAAGGTAATGGCCTGTTACTAAACTGCCAAATGACATTGCTGCTGCCGCAGAGCCACGTGGCTGCCCTTTACCGCACATGTGAACACATTGTCGCTCACAGCGCGCGCACACACACACACACACACACACAAACATGCACACACACATGTACACACGTGCACACACCTACTTTACAGGTGAAAACATTGGAATGGGAGATCTAGAAACGTAAACACCAATTCACATAGACGTGCAAATACACAAAGGACCAATAAGTTTTATGTATGTATACATCATATATATACATATACACATCCATTAAATTATACATTATATATATATATATATATATGTATATATTTACATATTTAAACAGCTGCATCTCTAGTTGAGCAGAGATTGGGAGTAAGAGAGATGAAGGTCAGAGCAGCCATGCGAGAGGAGAGTGCAGGTAGCCAGTAGACTGCAGCTGGATGGGAGGTTGAAGCCTGGACAGAAACAGGCAGAGGGATGGCTGGGTGCTCCGACGGCAGTTATTAAAGCGCAGGGTGTGCGGTGAGCGTTGTTTACCCTGGCCGGTGTGTAGTGTTGCTTCCTGGAAATGATGGCGTGGACGGGGGGTTTGGGGCAGTAAAGCAATGCGTCCAGCTGCTTTGTTTTGCTGGCCACTCTGTGGAGGTGCGCTGGCATCCCCTGCAGCCAGCAGCCCGAGAAGGGCCTCTCACAGCAAGCTGAACGACATCCTCACCACCGGCCGGCAATACAATGTAAGATGAGGTGGCTCTATTTGTAGTGGGTGTGTGTGTGTGTGCGTGTGTGTGTGCGTGTGTGTGTGTGTGTGTTAGTGCAGGCACGCTTTAACAATGTACACACACCCATCCAACCATCCACCCACAGATGCACATACACACACACAACACACACACACACAGAGGCCGACGTGCACATGTGGCAGCTCTCCTGGCGGCGGCGGTGCAGGGATAGGGCAGCACGGCAGGAGGTCCATCCCTGGGAAATCATCTTTGCCGCTGCCTTTCTTTCTATTTGTAACTCGTCCTTTCAAGCAAGTCGGCCCTTAAAGTTCAGTGGCTCATCTTTCAAGAATGGCTATTACCGACGCTCTCTGATTCTGTACCATGCCGCGCCGGTCATACGTCCCTTTTATGTCGGGTATGGAATAGTCTGGATTTTATTTTTTATTGTGTCGTCTTTTTTGAAGGTGGACTGTGACCACTGCTTTGTAACCTACAGAACCCGAGCCCCCCCCCCCCACCCAAACCCAGCCTCTCCCATCCTTGCACTCCCACCCAACCCCCCACGCTGACTTCACACCACGCAATTTATATAGTATCATATTTTCCAAAGAGCCCCGCTGCTTTTAACATGACAATCGCCCCCATCTCTCTGCTCCTCCTCCTCCTCCTCCACTCAATCTTTCTTTTGTCTCATATTCCCGGTTTATCTCGTTGCTTTGTTCAGTGTCCAATGCCCCGCTGTTTCATTCTCTCCCTCTCTCTCTCCCTCTCATTTCTCTCTCTCTCTCACACACACACACACACGCACACACACACACACACACACACACACTACAGTGATAGAGTGCATGACCTGCTGTATTGAGAGAGAGAGAGAGAGAGAGAGAGAGAGAGAGAGAGAGAGAGAGAGAGAGAGAGAGAGAGGGTTTGCTTGCTTCTTAAGATGTTAATGGTACTGGAGGACGTTGTCGAGACTGTTGGAGGAGAGCCAGGTTCATGCAGACACTTGATGCATGTTATCTCCTGTATGTCCTGTCCAGGTGATGGTTGGGTGAAATCATTTTGTTTGGTTACAGATCAAATGATCCCATGTTAGTATGCATGTAGTGTGTAAATGAAAGCAAAACACCACAGTCATTTATATTAACTGGAAAACACCCCTCGCAATAGTGGCGTTAGGACGCGAGGAAGGCGGGATTGTGCCTTCCACCTTGTCTTATAAATGCATTATTAGTAGATATACGCAATTCCCCACAGTAGTAATTAAACATTTATATCCTGAGATTGTTCACTTCCACCACGTCAGGAGAAGCTCTCAGAGAGTCACCTTGCCTTAAGTTGTTCAGATCCTGACCAACGTTGTTCTCTCAACGTGGCAACAGCCCCTCCCCTGAGAATACAGCATCATACAACCTATATATATACATATCTAGACCAAGGTTGGCACACCCACCCCTGCTTTTCCACCTGTAGTTTCTTAGTCCTTTTTTCTATACCTAATATGTGTAATTATGAGACGGTGTGAAGCAGGGAACGCTGCTGAGCAGCACAGTGTGTTTATCAGATTCAGGTTTATCATCTCTGACCCTGTGAAGGCCAGGACTCACATGCTACCGCACAGGACCGCTACTATGGCTAATGATAGCCAAAGGGCGCCATGTTAGAGCCAGGTTTCTCCATTGGCATAATTAGGAGACCCTTCAGCATCGCACCGGGGGGCTGGGTGCTGGCTAGCAGCTCATTAAAGAGAATAAAGAGCATAGGTCATCGCCTAGCACAACACACACACACACACACACACAAGTCAACATACACACACAAACACAACTACACACACATATGTATACCACAGACGCACACACACACATACAGACACACAATGTGTGCACTCAAATTGATACAATACACAAATACAATCACATAACACAGCAACACATACACATAAAAAATACCTACATTACATTCACCTGCACACACACACACATACCCATTCTCTTCCTCCAATTTGTCCCTCTCTCAATGCGTCCCCTCCCCCCCCCCCCCCCCCCCCCCCCCCCCCGCGCTCCCCCTGTCGCGGCTGTCATCCGTGACCTCAGCTGTCATGGCGGCTGCCCTTGAAGGGCTGAAATCTCTCTATTTCACGCCGGCCCGCCATAAGGGGGCTTGATTGCGGCAAATCGATCGGTAATCACGCGGCGCTCAGAGCGCTTTTATCCCGCCGCCACTTCATCTCCACTTAAGAGGGGTGCCGCCGCCGCTGCCATCGCTAACACTGGTGTATTTACATGTAGTCTCCTCTAGGGTTTCCTCTCCTGACGCACACACACACACACAATCTCTTTTCTTTCTTCCTTTGTCTCTCTTTTCTTTGAACTTTTTCCTCTTTATTTATTTGCACACACACACACACACACACACACACACACACACACACACACACACAGAAAAACCACCCAAACCCTATTCTCTCTTCACTTTAGTCCTCTGTCCAGGCCCCTTTTGTCTGGGCCTGATGTCAATCGAGGAGTCTGGATTTGGCCATTGTAATCCTCATCCACCCTTGTCTCGCTCTCTCTCTGTCTGTCTCTCTCATTCTCTCCTCTCTCTCACTCCACCCTCTCTCTCTCTCTACCCTCTCCACCCTCTCTCTACCCTCTCTCTCTGCCTGTCTGTCTATCACTGTATCCTTCTCTAAACTCACACTTGTTCACTTTCTTCTCTGATTCTCTCTCTTCTCTCTCTCTGTGACAGACACACACAAAGACACACACAGACGCGCCACCAAATCTCAGTATTTCGATCGCTCTCAACTGTGTGTGATGTGATGAGGGTGGAGGACAGAGAAGGGGTTAGGAGATGAGGTTGGGTAGAAGGGGCTACAGGAGAGAGGTAGAGGTGGCGTCAACTCACAATATATAAGATACTACTGTGGAGGTCACACATACACACACCATTCCATTGACCCCTTTTATCCAAAGTGTCCTAGAACCGCGTGACTGCATATATGCTTGTCCTGGGCGGTCCCAGTGGGAATGAAACCCCTAACCCTAGTGATGTGAAAGCCATTCTCTAACAATTGAGCCAGACAGGACAGGACTGTTATTTATCTCACCGTGTCAAAGTACAAGACGGGCGGATGCACGTCCTTGTGTGTGATGGCTTGACATGTTAAAGTTATCTGTATCTATCTCTCTCCCTTTTCTCTCTCTCTCTCTCTCTCTCTCTCTCTCTCTCTCTCTCTCTCTCTCTCTCTCTCTCGCATGTGTCGTGCAAGTCTTCCGCCCCTCTCCTCGACAGCCCGCACTGTGTGTGTGTGTGAGTGAGTGAGTCTGTTTGTGTGTGAGTGACAGAGGCTGCTTTATGTGAGTGTGTGAGGAGACCTTGGCACCGCCCGGCCTCTACACTGTCACATGTGCTGAATAAATCTGAGGGGCACTGGAGGGCTCTGTCTCACATGCACACACACACACACACACACACACACACACGCGCTATAGGTACACATACACACTCACAGATGCAACCAAACAAGTGTAGGGGTTGGGGATTCTGGTCATATCTAGGGGCGGAAAATAGTGTCATAAAACACTCCCTCTTTCATCTCTTCCTCTCATCTCCATCCCTTTTATTCTCTCTATTTTCCCACTCTTTCTTTCTCACCGCCCCCCACACACACAGACGCACACACATAGATGCACACACACACACACACACCGGCTGTCCTTGAGGTTACAGAGGAGGGAGTGGGTGGGTGGTGTATCGGGTGGAGAGGGGTGTGGATAAGGCTCCGCACGAGTTGGGACTCACTCAGCTGGACAGAGCCGTGTCTCTTCTCAAGGCTCTGGATAAATTCCAGACCAAACCTCGCTCACAATTTACAATTTACAGCCAGCGCACACCATGCCCCCACCCACAGACACACACACATTTACACTCATTCATACCCCCACCCCTCCCGCTACCCTCACGATGTGACGTGGTGAGAGGGCCACCAAGCATGTCTCTCGCTCTCTCTCTCTTGCTCTCTCTCTCTCTCTCTCTCTCTCTCTCTCTCTCTCTCTCTCTCTCTCTCTCTCTCTCTCTCTCTCTCTCTCTCTCTCTCCACCACCACCACCCCGGCAAAGTGGTCCTAATTTATTACATGTGTGAAAACCGGAAAGCGTATAGAGAGAGGTAGAGAGAGACACACACACAGCCCACGAAGTGGACAGGCCTTGCTGGGAGATCCGGGGGGGGGGGGGACGACTCTGCTGTAAAGCAGTAAAACAGTGCTTTGCAGTTAGTTATGGTATTTGAGCAAAGTACCAGCAGGAGAATGAAATTCAACATGGATAGCTCCCATAGAGGGTTAGCAAGAGTGAACCAAGCATGTTTAATTCAAGTTGTTTGAAGAAGTGGATACTAGGGGGTTTAGCTCCCAAAGGCCTAAAGGTACTGGGTCCGATCCCCAAAGGCCACAGCCTACCTGTAAGTATCCTTGAGCAAGATGCCTTCCCTGCTAAATGCCCTGTGTCTGAACACATTGAATGCTGTGGTTGCATGTGGATGTACTTAAGGGACTGAACTGTATGTTTAAATGAGTGTATAAAAATCCCCTCGATTGCAGTATAGGTTCCTGCTGGTGTCACCAGCGGCCCACGGCCATCAATGTCGCAGACTGTGAGAAGTTTATGGATGATATTAAACTGCACACTCCACTTGAACCAGCTTGCCTTTTGAACTTACATATCAGTTTTGCGGGCCAGATTAAAAATGGCATTGCCAGCAGGTACGCATCTGGACTGCCTTCTCTTTGTGTCTGTCCAGGAAGAATAATGAGGAAGACTCCAGTTAATTACATTATGTCATGACTTATGAGATATCTCCCCCCCCCCCCCCCCCCCCCACCCCAATGATTCCCTGAGATGGCAGCGAGGGGAAAGAGCTGACCGGCGCAATCAGAAAAGGTGACCTTCAAAATCCATTCGATTTCTGCTTGTTTGTCATAGACACTGTTCTTTCCCCGGACAATTTACATGTTTATCAGAGCTGATCGTAATATGACATCTTTTAACTTTTTATTTCCTCAACTCCGAGAGGAGTTGCACACGGTAATGTAGCACGGCCCGTGACTTTGGCAGGTGAGAAATGTGCTGAGGAGGCACTTTGATTTGGAAAGGTGGGCATAAATTCTGATCGTTCCCATACTCCCCGGCTCGCTCACTCATTGTCAACCCTCTCTCTCTCTCTTTCGCTCTCTTTCGCTCTCTCTTCCTCTTTTTGCTCTCCCTTTCTCTTTTTTTGCTCTCTCTCTACCTTACCTTTCAAACTCACACAATCATGGTCCCTCTCTCTCATTGCGCTCTCTCCCTCTTTGCTCTCTCTCTCTCACCACTCTCCACCCACCTTGATCTGTTAAAGTCTCTCAACCTATTTCAATGTATCTCAGACTTGAGGTGTGAGGGGCTGTGACAGGCCCGTCGAGGGTATGTGATGATGTGGAGAGTTAAATGGGTCCATTACTGGGAGACAGGATCTGTTACCCCTGATGTCACCTTAAGGCTCGCTAGCCAGTGGGAAAAATGTTGGTTAGTGATGGGTGGGGTTGTTGTTGGGATATTTCAAACATGACTTAAATGCACCATTTAGTAGCCGTAAGATCACTGACATTTTTGTTGTCTACATCATATGTATGTGTATGTGGTGGCTTCTAGTTTACCTTTCACTGATTGATATAGTTTTGTAATTGTATCGTATCATAACGTGACAAAATGTTTACATATGAACTGTGTATGGATGTGTGTATTGATCGATGGGAACAGTTCAACAACTTGTTGGTTGAAATGATTGATGTATGAATAAACGTGCATTTTATTGTATCTTTGCCTTAGTCTTGTATAGTTTAATTCTTTTTTATTAAAAGAATAAGAAGAAAAAAAGGCATTGACTGAATAAAAAAGTGCATCCTGGTAAAATGTAAACCAAAAAATGCCACTTTAGTGGTTGTGAAACACTTGCCACAGCTATTGTGAAACTCTAGTTACTTTGAGAATGTGTGGCTCCACAGCCACACTTAGAGCCTTAAAAGCATCTATTGTGAAACCCCTGTTGTGGCCTCTTTGTTGTAACAATCCATGAAAACATGTATGTTTACCTTTTCTTCGCCTTTCTCTGCACTCTGTCTCTCTCTTTTTCTATCTTTCTTTCTCTCTCTCTCTCTCCCATCTTCCTCTCTCTATCTCGTCTTCCTCTCTCTGTCAATGTAAATTCTTTATCTTCCTTATGCCCCCTGCTGTATCTGCTGGTGATTGCTAGTGACATCTAGAGGTCAGGGAACGCCACTGCGCCCTATCCTCCTGAGGCGCTACAGTAACTTCACCCTTGACCATGGCTTTATATATAGCACGCTTCCAACCAATACATTTACTTGTCCTTAACATATGCCTGAGCTGTTTTTTTCTAACCTTAACTGGAGCATTAAGTTGGCCCTATTCCCACATGGCGCCGGAGTACCTATGGAATTGTGCAATTTAATTTTGTGCCAGAACGCTTGAGTGGGCAGCGGCAGATGCACAGGGGCATGGAGGTACAGAAACATAAATACAAACACTGCTGGGGGAACGCTTGCAAGTGCCCTGAGGGCACACACACTCACATACTCCCTCACCTACACTCACACACATAGACACACTCACACACGCACCTACACCAACACACAGTCACACACACACCTATAGATTAACAGAACCTTTGTGAGCCTGGGCGGCCTGGTGGAAGAGATTGGTTTGATGAGGGAACAAGGGCACGCGGGCAGCAGTGTAAATCTAGTGCAGGCGGTGTGCTGGTTGAGTCCCTGTACGAGAGGGACCTTGGCTCCTGCTTCCGCTCTGCTCCACGTCTTTATGGGCTGCTGGTTCTACTGTGATGCCAAGGCCGCCTCTGATTGGCTGGAATGGATTTTTTTGGAGACACGCATCCACCGGGATGTGTGTTTGTGTGTGTCCTTTATGTATTTATTTGCATGTGTGTGTGTGTGTTTATATTTGTTTCCTTGTTATGAAGTTGTTTGTATGCATGCATGCATGTGAATACTTGTGCGTGTGTGTGTGTTTGTGTGTGTGTGTTTTCCTGTACAAGTTTCCTTATGTATTTATTTGCATGCCTATGTGTGAATGTGTGTTTATGTTTTGCTTTCCTTAATGTTTACAAGCGTGTAAGTAAGTAGGTGTGATAGAGATTGAGAGTGTGTGTGTGTGTGTGTGATATTGAGTTTGTCAGAGTGAGTGTGTGTGTGTGTGTGTGAGTGTGTCAGAGTGTGTGAAAGTAAATTTGTCAGAGAGTGTGTGTGGGTGTGATAGTGAGTGTGTCAGAGTGTGTGTGTGATAGTGAA
>JACYXH010000685.1:285000-297500 GCA_026745465.1 Lota lota | reverse complement strand
ACCTCCCAGCATCCTGAGTTGGTTCAGCATGTTCCCACACTGGCTGTGTGGGGACTTTGTGGACTTTGTGGAGGAGGGGTGATAGAGTAGGGTGGGGAGGGTGTGTGTGTGCATTGATAAACTACTCAGCATCTCTAGAATGTCAGCCCAGCTCTCCTGGCCATTAGAAACATATTACAGCAGCAAGTCTCCTCTGCCTGCGACTCTGACTCGCTTTCTCTCTCTCTCTCTCTCTCTCTCTCTCTCTCTCTCTCTCTCTCTCTCTCTCTCTCTGTCTCTCTCTCTCTCTGTCCTTCACTCCCACTCTCTCTCTATCCCTCCCTCTCTCCCTCCTTCCCCTCTCCCTCCCTCTCCCTCCTGCTCCTCTGTAACGTTTTTCCCGCCACGCCTCCATCTCGAGTTGAGTTTAGCTGTTTCCTGTGTGGTCTAGCTAGCGGTGGGCGCGCTACGGCCGGCGGGCGGGCGTTGGGCGCGCTTTATCTCCTTTGTTCACGATGTTAATTATAAGCAGAGCGGCAGGTTGGCGGGATTACTGAAGGTCAGCGTGTGTCCTGGGAATATGCTGACCTTTCGTACGCTGCTCTAATCCTGACGATAAAAAGAGCAGGAGGAGGAGGAAGTGGGTGGAGACGGTAAGGAGGGTGGTGAGGAAGGATGGAGGACGGTGAAGGGATGAGGGCGGGGGCGGTGTCGAGGCCCGAGGAGCAGGGGGGGTGCTGCCGTCGGGCAGATTAACCTTTTCCACCCGTCGTTGACATGCTGATCGATAGACTCTGGTCATGACTAGGTGATCCACTCAGGGCTGTCTCTCTCTCGCCCTCTCTCTCTCTCTCTCTGTGTTTCTTCATCTCTCTCCCAAACACACACGCATACACACACACACAAACACACACATGCTCACACACAAACGTGCTGGACTGAACACACACACACACACACTCGATAAGAAGGAAAGTTTCATTTCATAAATATCTTATGTGAATCGGCAGAGATGAACAAGGTCTTCTCAGCAGAGACCGGTGTGATCGTGCCAGCGCCTTGACGACCACACATTGATTACCAATCAGTGTATGTCACTTATTTTTGAACTCACTCATCATATCAAACAGGGTCAGCATTATTTATATATAAATATTTATATAGAGTTTATATACCACTGTACCGATTCATCATTCTCCCCTTATACCGTATATATTTCTCATATATATGCAGTAACTCATATTCCCACGGCTACCTGCCATGGGACTCTTTCCATTACTTTCCATTTCACTCTATTGGAGTGCAGGATGCGTGCCAGTACAGTAGTCACACCCAGATCCCAGCTCTCCGTATCCGCCGTGTAATGCTGATTACTCTGGCCTGCCTCCCCCCTAGTCAGCACAACCCAGACGCTTCCCCGCCAGCATGCCCAGCTTCAGGGATTCAGACCCGACCGCCATCTCTCTTTAAGGCTTCTTTGCTCATGAACTGGAAGGCTCTTAGACAAATTCTGCTGTCTTTCTAATTTGTAATTTTGCTCTCAGTCTTTCTCTCTCTCTCTCTCTCTCTCTCTCTCTCTCTCTCTCTCTCTCTCTCCCCCTCTCTCTCGCTCACCCCATCTTCTCCTATGATTCCATCCTATCCTCTGTGCATCATTCCATCCATGCCCCCCCTACTCTGTCTCTCTCCCTCCCCCCTCCCTCTCACTCTGTCTATCTCCCCCTCTTCTTCCCTCTCTCTACCTCTTTCTCCTTCCTCCCCTTTCCCTCTACCTCTCTCTGTCTCTCACCCTTTCCCTCTCTGCCCCTTCCTCCCCTCTCCTTCTACCTGTCTCCCTCTGTCTCAGTCCCTCCACCACCTCTTCCGCTCCTCCCCCCTCTCTTGTAGACAGTTAATCCCATCAGACACACCACTCATGTGTCTGGGAGGGGGTCTGCCCAGATGCCAGTGTCAGTGCCAGTGTTGTACCTGCGAGGCCCCTGTGCCGTGTCCCTTGGTCGCTGCCAGTCTTTCGCAGCAGGTCCCCGAGCTAATGAGCCAGGCAGGGGATCAGACCCTGCTTACCATCTCGTCTTTGTTCGAGACAAGGTTGATCCAGTTACACACCAAAATGTACTGGAGGAAAACATGTTCAGAACTCTACTGATGATGTTTTCTTCTAGGATAGATTGTTAGTTTTTTCTTGCTGATCAGATTTTAACAGTGGGCTGACATAGAGGTAAGTTAGAAAGATGGAAAGTTATGGTGATGTATTATAGAAGAAAGAGATGAATGTCAATTAATTCACACAAACTCAAAGTCTTTCAAGTGTTATATAAATAAGTTATAGATAATTTCAAATGAATGTGCAATACAGCTACTTTGGAAGAAATGTACATCCTGTGACGATAATGGCGATGAGGACGATGATGGTGACGGTGATGATGACGACGACGATGATTCTGAGCAAGGCTGATGGGGAGAAGGTCAAGCAGGGCATTAGAATCAATGTGTTTTATGGCGGCTAATAAAGAGTTACAGCGGGTCACTGGGATCAGGGCAAGATCAATAAAACGATGGTGTGAACACAGCTCAAGGGTTAGGCTTAACAAGGTTCGGTGGAAAGGTTAGGAGTCATTTCCACTCAAGAAGTCTCATTGGAACCCAAATTGGGAATTTGCAATAGATATAACAAAATAACCATAGCGTGATGCGTGTTATATATTTTTCCCATGGTATTCCACTTCCATCGACCCCGGCTACTATTACAAGCTGCTAAATATAACAGTATTAATGGATATGCCAGTTATACGGGATTTTCAGGGTTGCTAATAAGGTGTGTGGTTATAAAGAGTAAAAAGAAATCTGCACCACAATGTCCACTGATCTATGAAATTGTCAGAACATTGGTCAATGTTCATGGTGTTTGTTTTTACATTGTCAATGTTACCGTTATGACACAATTATTCATCTAATGTCTTTACAGCAGTACCGTCCAGAAGGAATCAAAATGCGGCTCTAAAATAGCATAACTCTGTTGACACGTTTTTGGTGAGTCGTAATGTTCCTCCATTATTGTGAGTTCAGCAGTTTTAGCTTTCTGCTGGGAAATTGCAATTTTTTCTGTCCACACTTTAACTTCAATAACTGAGATTTGTTCCCCAGACAAGTACCATTCAAATCAAAACAAAACAAAAATAATTCTGTTCTGTTTGTTTGTGTTTTGTGTATCAATTGGCATTTATCGTTCCATACTATATAACAGTTAATAGGAAATGATAATGTATTGTATAAAAATGAATAGAGATCCTGGATCTACATTATATCAAAGCCATACAATTTGAAATGGCCCTCCAAGGGTGGCAAATAGTAATATTATTCGAGTATAGCAAATAAGCAAATGAAATCAAGCCCAGCATCCATTTCATGCTTTCTGTAAGTGCATCGAAGGGAGGAAAGTTTTTGAAGAGTTATTTTCAATTTGGCTCTCAAACATCTCACTCACTCACACTCCGTCTCCATCCATGTGAAGGCAAGGACACTCCCGACATAAATTCCCATCATTTACCATCCACGGCTAACCATTGGTCAATGGGGAAAATGGCTGAGAGAGTCAGTGATGCAAGCAGCTATAATCTGTTCCCGTGCTACCCTGTTGTTTGTTTTGAAAAGATGAAAAAAGGGAAATGGGGCTGTGGAGGAGGGTTTAGGCGGCTGTGGGTTTGGGCAGTGGGGGGGTGGGGGGAGGAAACAAATGGACCCATCGCCCGTCGTAAAGCATTACCGATGCAGTGCATTTATCAAGAGTCGAGAGTGGAATTCTTTTTGATTGGCTGATTACGAGAAGCATTCATCATGCGCCGATGGATCGGCGACCAATCTGATGCTGCCATTTTGGATAATTTGTTATGGATGACAACGAGGCCACTGTTGCCATGGCTTCTCTTTGACCTTTTCAATATTAGAAAAAAAATGTGTTCCTATTTGAAACAAATGTATGTGGTTCTGTCACGCCACCTGTGAATATTATTCTCCTGTTTCTGTCTGTCTGTCTGACTGTGTGACTGTGTCTGTCTATCTATCTATCTATCTATCTATCTATCTATCTATCTATCTATCTATCTATCTATCTATCTATCTATCTATATGTTTCTTTCTCTATCTGTGTGTTTTTGTGTGTGTGTGTGTGTGTGTGTGTGTGTGTGTGTGTGTGTTTTGAAATGTCCTCTGGTGTCAGCCAACCCCTTTCTGATACATCTCTGAGATTCACGGCCAATTTGTCCCCATCATGTCTTCGTCTTTTCAGACCTCCTCCAAACATCCCTCTCTCCTCTCTACTCTGGGCGCAGTACGAGTTGGATAAAGCTCTCACTCTGGCAATCTTTATGCTTCACTCAACCTGGTTCACAAGCATTTATGTTCCCTTCTCCTCCTCTTTTATATTGAATAATGTGTTCAATATATCCTCTTTCTCTTTCCTCCTCCTCTCTCCTCCTCTCTTTCTCCCCCTTGTCTTCTCTCCTCTGCCCTTCTTCTCTCTCATCCTCTTCCCTCCTCTCCTCTCCCCCTCCTACTCTACATCTTCATCCTCTTCACTCATCCTCCTCTCTCCTCCTCTCCTCTCTGACCACCTCACATATCTGATCACATCTTTCTCTGCTCCTCCTCCTCCTCCTCCTCCTCTCCTCCTCCTCTCCTCCACCTCCTCCTCTCCTCTCAGAAAACAACACACATCTGATCACATCTTTCTCTGCTCCTCCTCCTAAACTCCTATTTGCGTCGTTGCCTGGCCTTCACATCCTCTGTCTTCCTTTCTATTCCCACCCATTCTTCTCCTAATTTCTCTATCCTTCCGTCTCCTCTCCATCCTCCCCCTGCTCCTCAGCTCTCCAGGAAGGCTCTCAGAGCAGCATATATATCTTCTAAGGTCCCTAGCAGGTCTGTCCTCAAGGCACACCAGCACCGCCACCCGATCCACCTGATCACGATCCACCTCCGTGCTCGCACCCCCGCCAAAGTACCTCCATCATGCAGCTTGAGCGTGAGCACTGATGAAGTTCAACACGACAGCTAGACAGACACACAGACAGAGATACAGAGATACACACGGACTGACACACGAGCGGGCTAACATGCACAGATAGACAGATGGAGAGAGAGTTGTGTGTAATTTACTTCCATCTCTGAAGCAGGTCTTGCCATCTGCCACACTGTGCCTCTGCTGCCTCACAGAACTCATAAACGACATCATCGTATCCATGCCCATGTATGGCACTGGAACCATGGTTACGGCACTCAATAGATACAGCTGCTAAAAGTGGTTAGCTTTATAGCTAAATAAGCTTGAAAGTGGATATGGTGTGGACATGGATATGGAAAAAGATCTGGATCGAATAAACACAGCAGTCTAATATATGATAACTGCTCATTGCGACGGAGACGGCAACACCATTCGTTTCCCCCATAGAGAATCCTCCATGGAACCGAAGACAGCATTACATCACTGTGTGAGGCCTGAGGGCAGGGCAGAGTCCATCTTATCTGGAGCAGCAGTGGCTTTTAATGTCCTTTATTCATCCATGGGACATTAACTGAGCATGCATGCTGTTTTTATTTATACATTGGCCCTTGATGACGACACTACTTTTACACTGAAACCCTTTCTCAAGGGCATCTTGGTGGTAGTTTCTTTATAGTTTGTTTATTTGTTTGTCTGGAAGCTGAATAATTTCCTCCACTATTTGTGTTACTATACACTTTGAGTTAGACTTTAAATGTATTCATACATTCATACAAACAAAAATTCATAAATGTATATAGTTTCGATCAACATGACTAATGTGAGATTTAACCCCGAGTGACAAAGAAACGTGCCGTGCAATACATAGTATGTCTTGGTGTGGATCAGATCACAGATGACTTCTTACGTGTTTTGCATCATATGCTAATATAGGCACATCACATGGATAATACCTTCAACTTTCTTCTCCTGATCCAGCAGGACTCGTCGGCGCTCTAAAGGTATACTGCTGAACCAAGAGCTTTATTCTATAGCTTGTAATACTGCTTCAATCGACTATTTGCCCCCCTTCTCTGTGTAAAGATAAGCCCAGCGTTTACAGCCTCCTAAACCCCCCTCCCGTACCACCACCAACACCACCACCACCTCTTTCCCTCCGCACCACCCTTCTCTGATTAATATGCAAAAGATAAGTGCTTGTCTGACAGAATTCATTCGTTTGACCTTCTTGGTTCTACGCTAAACTGCTGCAGCTGCCAGTTTCACTTCAACTTTCCAACACTTTCTAAGTTGTGCGCTAGGAACGGCCTTGTTCTGTATTCCTACAGAGACCTATTTACACATCGACGTCAATGTGAACAAAGTAACTCGTACACATGCATTTCTTTCAAACAATTCTCAAGCAAATCTAAATCTTCCAATCTACTTTCATTTAAAATGATCACCCCGTTTCTCTCTCCCTTCGCTTAATGTTTTGTCTTCTGTCTTTTATTTGATTGGCTCCATTACTTAATTGTCCCTAATTGCTTAATTGTGATTTCAAATGAACAATGGTGGCGGTCAAAGCGGTGCGTTAATTGGAGCATCAATCACAGTGGCTGGGCTTTGAGTTCTGTCTCATTGTGATTGACAGGACATTAACTGACTGTTATAGTGAGGCCTGGTCTTGACATTGCCGTGCTGCATGCCTGGTATTGCTTGACAACTTCGCCCTGTTCTGCTGTCCTTCAATAAGAAGTTTTCTAATGGAGTGTAGGACTATTAAAGAAACCACAAGTTGTGAGCTGTGGTTAAAAATAAAAACATTGATTAACACTAAAATCACATATTATACCATAATATCTTTCATTATAAACATTTCATGTTTTTGTGTGTAATCGAAACCATTGACCATGTCTCGATTATGTCAGAATGGCTTGTTATAAAGAACATCTAAATAACTTAAAAGGTTAATAGAATTCAATGTTTCACAAAGGGATGTTCTTGGAAAAAATTATTTATTGCCAGGATGATTGCAAAGAAGCAACAAAGGTTTTGACTTGAGGGTAAGTAATATGTTTAGAGTGATCGTGTAAAATTGGATTGGTTATTGGTTCTAAATATTTTGGTTGTTGTTGGTCCATGTCAGTTGGTTGACTAGTAAAACAGCTGGCTGACTGGCTTACTGCTTGTTCTACCGCCTGGCTTACCGCCTGGCTTACTGCACTGAAAACATCCTCGATGGTCCACTGCCTAATGGAGCTGGCTCTACCTCTACCTCTACCCCTCTGCTCTCTCTCTCTCTCTCTCTCTCTCTCTCTCTCTCTCTCTCTCTCTGTTCTTTCCTCCTCTCCCTGTCTCTCTTCCACCTCCACTCTGTACGCTGTGTTTAGCTTTTTCCTCTTTTTTTTTTAGTTGGGTGTTGTTTTTCTGTTGCCTCTCTCTCTCCCTCTTCTCTCTCTCTCTCTTCTCTCTCTGTGTCTCTCTGTCTCTCTCCCCTCCTGCTCCTCTCCTCTGGGGTTCCATCCATCAGGGTGTCGGGGGGCTGCTGGCGGCCCACTCCTCCCCACCATATTTCACCGCCAGCCAGCCACGCAGCTGACAGCACAGCCACCGCCAGGAAATTGCTTTGGCTGTGAGCGGAATTTCAAACACAGGCACACTGCGTCGCCCTTACCACCGGGGTCCTCCCTCGCCCCTCTCTACACTTCTCTCTCTCTCTCTCTCTCTCTTTCCCCTCTATATCTCTCTTTCTCTCCCTTCCCTCTCTCTCTCTCTCCACCCCTCTCTCTCTCTCTCCTTGCTCTCGCTCTCTCTCCTTGCTTTCTCCCTCTCTCCCTTGCGCTCCCCTCCTCTCTCTCTCCCTTTGCTCTCTTTCCGCCCTATCTCTCTCTCCTTCTCTAACACACACTCTCTCTCTCGCCCATGCTCTATTGCCTCTATTCTTTTTTCTCTGTTTGTCTTTCTCTGTATCTTTCTCAGATTCTCACTCTCCCTGTTTCTCTGTTTGGGTCTTCCTTTTCTCTTCTTCTCCTAATCCTCCGCTCCCTTCTTTCTGTCTGTCTGTCTGTCTGTCTGTCTCTCTCTTTCTCCCCCTCCTTTCCTTTAATATACACGCATGATCACCCTACTCTATCCATCTCTTTTATTCGCTCTCTCGCTCTCTTTCTTTTCACCTTCCTTCCCTCCAGTTCTTTCTCTCTCTCTCCTCTTCCCCCTGTACCTGCTGCTCTGCTTCTCCTCCACTATCTCCCTGGCTCCTCCTCACCTCCTCTCCTCCTCTCCTCCCCCTGTCTCTCCCTTCACTGCCTGATGACCCGCGGGGAGCACGGTGCGGAGTGGAATGTGCAATGAGAGGAGGAGAGGAGGAGAGGAGGAGAAAGCGGCCAGGGAGATCAAGAGGAAGAAAGAAAGAAAGAAAAAAACTGAAGGAGAGGGCAAGGATGAAAGCTGGAGGAGTAGAAACGAGTGTGTGTGTGTGTGTGTTTCCACGTGTGTGTTTGGACCAAGTGAGATTAGACAGTGAGTGGGAAACACGCCATATCGGCAAACATTAAAGCCATGTTATGGCATGTTTACTGGAGGGGAAAATATAACAATTCTCTCCACTCTGCGTCTGCCTTCATCCTCCTTCACAAGATGTCCCAGTAGATATCCCATCGATGGGGACATCTGCGAATATCTATGGGCTTTTCAGATATCAATGGCTTTATCTTTTTTTGATTGTGTGTGTGTGTGTGCGAGTTCATATGCGACGCATGCACAATGGGTATTCATGTTTGATACAGTTGCCATAGTTACCAAAACATATGCGCTTCATTATGCTTTTTGCCTCTAAGCCTAACAGTCCATACACGTAGATTGAGTCCCCCCCCCCCCCGTCCCCCGTCCCCCGTCCCCCCCACCCAGCCCCATAATGGATGCACTGTGAGTCTGACTGAGGTTTCATGCCTGTAGTGGGATGCTGGTGTCTGGGGAGGAGACGTAGAACTCCCCTGAGTGGAAGTCCCATCAGTTCCATGTGCTGTCTCCAGGGAACTCAGAGAGAGAGAGCGGGATAGAGAGACAAAGAGAGAGAGAGAGAGCAGGAGTGAGAGGGAGAGAGACCATTGCTTATTCCCGGTGGACCGGCTCCAATGTTTACTATCGTTGGCGCTCAAAAGAGAAATATGCCGTGTTTTCTATCTTCCATGTCTGTGTCTGTCTCTGTTTGCCTTTTTCTGATATCCCAGCAGCCTGTCACCCTTTTTTTTTATTTTTCTTCCCCTCCTCCGTGTCTCATTTCTCCACATCTCCTATTATTTTTCTCTCTACGTTTTCTTTTTTTCTTTGGTCAATGTTTCTTCTCCTCACATCTTTCTCCTTCTCTCTAAATCTCTCCTCTGTCTCCTCCTCCCCCCGCCGTGCTGCTCCGTCAGCGGGTGAACCTGGAGTTCTACATCGACGTGCACGCCCACTCCACCATGCTGAACGGCTTCATGTACGGCAACGTGTTTGAGGAGGAGGGCCGCGTCCGCCGGCAGGCCGTGTTCCCCCGGCTGCTCTGTCAGAACGCACCCGACTTCTCACTGGTGAGGCGCGCATCGGTGCGCACGCACCCACACGCACACACGGACGGACGCACGCACACACACACACACACACACATACACACACACATACACACACGCATGCACCTACCCGTACACACACACACAAAACTACTTGCACACACACACACACACACACCCGCACGCACATGCACACATACCTACGCACCGACACAGACCCACACAACACATACACAAACACATACGCACACGTCCACCCTTTTTTGTATTCTCCAACCCAACTGTCGAGCTGCCCGTGAGCAAGGCACCAGTTTAAGGCTTCACCTGGTCCCATACTCAGTAGCCAGCGGTAGAATCCTGTGGTGAGGCAGACATTCAAATCCAGGTCGTCGCTCAAATATGAGTGCTGCAGGTAATGCAAGGTTTTGGCTAACTCATGTTAAGAAATGCCCATGCAAAATGTTATTCATTCAGTAACAAATGCATGTGTGTGTACCCTCAATCGGAACACATGTTGGTTGTATTCGTCCCACACGTCAGGTTTAGACACACAGCAGTCTGGCTGCTGCTGGGTGCAAGCCTGCCAGCTGTTGGCAAAGATGCCTGATCTGACCAGAATGTATAAGCAGAGAACTAGGAGAGTACAGAAGACAACGGAGAGCAGAGAGCGTCGACTACAGCAGACGCATCCCAAATCACCGCCGGCGAGTGGTGATATTGACCGGAGATGGAGAGAGGGAAAAAAGGATGAAACTTTAGGAAAGGATACGTTGAAGATAAATATCTTATTATCCCAAACGTCTTGCTTTGACCACACGCACAACCAGCCGTCTTTTCTCACCGTAATATCCGTATATTCCCCCCCCCCCCCCCCCCCCCCGTGCGGGTGCAACCCGCCTTCGGCTTTACTGACCTTCATCTCGGTGTGACAGTGACATTTCACAGTGGAGCCACTTACACACACCATAAAGAATAACCTTTATTACCCATTGACACGCCACTCTTACCTGGGTGCAGGGGCGGGCCTTGCAGGTTGGAGACCTGCGCACCCTTGTATGAAATGTCACTGACTGTTACCGTGGACAGGTTATATACGTTACGCTGGCTGGGTTAAATACAACCTTAACAGTCTAGAATTGTGTGTGTGTGTGTTTGCAGCAGGTGTGATTTTTACTCTACTGTAAAGTGTTTTATTTGACAAGGTACCACTTATGAGATGTGTCTCATATGTAATTTGTGGGATAGTAAGGGCTAACGTGTGTGTTCCTTCTGGAAGGTGTGCCTGTGTGTAATTCATGGGTCTATTCATGAGTATGTTAGAGTCTCTGTGTGTGTGTGTGTGTGTGTGTGTGTGTGTGTGTGTGTGTGTGTGTGTGTGTGTGTGTGTGTGTGTGTGTGTGTGAGCGTGTGTGTATTTGTGGGCACGTGCGTGTGTGCATGTGTATGTCTGTGTGTGTGTGAGCATGAACATGCATGCGTGCGTGTGTGTGAGTGTGCACGCATGTAGCCAAGAGTGTGTTTGTGAGTGCAGGCTCCTGTGTGCGTGTGTATGTGTGTGTGCATATTTGACTTTGTGACAGCTGGCCCAGGGGTCAGCTCCCTGAATGTGCAGTTGTCCTGGTGCCACTTCAGCACAAGCTAAAGCCCAGTACAGCAGCGGTGCTGCCCAACACAATCAAGGCCAACTCCCACCGGTGGTCGCCAAGTCTGCATTTCAGCAGAGAGAACTCTCACTGCGACACAGAGGAGTGACATTGAATGGGAACTTTTTCTACACTCCTCCCAAGACATAATCATATTTCCGTATTTTAGCTGACATGTTGAAACCAAAAATAGACACAAAGTCCTTAACATAAGTTATTCTTAAAAAGAAAAGAAAAAAAAGAGCCATTTACGAATGATCTCCTTAATGACATTGGGTCATTAAGGAGATCATACTGCTGTGTTGTCAGCAGTATGGTGCATTTGTAGAAAAGAAAAAATCTCCCCTAACCTAATTTATATATATATATATATATATGTGTGTGTCAATTCATTTTGACAGTTCATGCACATGAGGCCGACATATGAAAGACATCCATTCCATTAAGAAGAAATCCCCTCCAACATGTTCTGAGTGGAGGTACAGTCGCCTCCGCGTGGCAGGTGTACCACACACAGATTCAGGGTGGCGTTTGCTGCCCAAGGAGGCCCAAGCCATGAAATGCTATACGTCTTAGCACTCCTCCTGCACCCCAATTAACCTTTCCCCCGTGGTGGGGGTGGTGGTGGTGGTGGTGGTGGTGGTGGCGGTGGCGGTGGTCGGTGGGTGGGGCTTGGGATCTCAGCTTGAGGGACACAGAGCCAGTGGGTTTGGCTGAGCAGCGCGCAGCGGTAAGTATCCTAGCTAATTAGAAGCCTGAGAGTGTTGCCGTTTAGGCCGCCACGCGTGCTTCTTCTCCCAGCGCGCCACCGTGGTCTAGGGGCATGGCCGTCACGACCAGTGGCGGTTCACAACAGTGTGGTTACCACAGTATTGTGTTGTGGTTGATGTTGTTGGAAATACACAGGGACCTTGGGGTTGGTGACATGATGGGACTCGTGTTTATATCCTTGGTTCTTAAACCCCTTTCTTGTGCTTGATTGCAAAATTCACTCCCGACTTCTTTGTGATTAAAGGATGAAAAGTGAGCTGGACAGCTCTAATGCTGTCCTGACTGACAGTGACCCATATGCAAAGAGCTTGATGTCATGATCAATATGCAAATCAAAGCCGTAATCTTAATATAATTTACTTTTGGAGCGACGTGTGAATATGTCATAAAAGGGTTCTAAGACCAGATTCACTGTCTCCCCTTATTAAAATGATTTTGATCATGAAAGCAAATTAAGGTTTCTCCCTGAAACCGTAACCTGTATTTGTGTGTGTGTTTGGCTTTCTCTAGTCCAGCACGTCGTTCAACCGGGACTCGGTGAAGGCTGGTACGGGCAGGCGCTTCCTGGGCGGTCTCCTC